>RJWM01017863.1:0-42130 GCA_004363535.1 Dasyprocta punctata | reverse complement strand
AAATGGTCACCAAGGAATCGTTTGTCATTGTTAATTATCATTAATAAAATATATTGGCTGAGTGTGGTTCCTGTTACAGAATATAGTAGACAATTCCTTCTATAGTATTCTTTTCCACAATATGCAATCAGACTGTAATAAAAATAAATATCAGAAGGACACTCTAAGGAAGGGATTTCATCACTATACATTAGAAGTATTAAGGTCATGAAAGACACACAAACAAAACTCTTACAGATTGGAGGAGATAAAGGGGACATAAAATTGCGATATGGGGCCTTGGACCTGATCTCAAAACTTAAAAATGCAGTTATGTAAATGCAGCATAAACTAAACATTTTATCAATTTTAATTTTTCATTTTGATCATGATACAAAGATTATGCAACACCAAAGAAATGTGGAGGAATACTTCTTTAAAACAAACATTACTGCTTTGGGGATGTTTCATAATTCTAAAATTATTTAAAGTTACTTCAAATAGACAAATAGTGTAATCAGAAGATAGTAGGATCTTTTGTTCAATAATTCTACAGCTATTATTTGTTTTCTGTCATTTTTTCTATGGAATTCACATCTCTAATAAAAACACTGGATCCACAATCCATCATGTGTTCACTTCTTTGTTAAATTCTAGATATATGTAGTGAGATTTGAAAATTGTGAATGAATATCTCAGAGAATAAACAATTGAAGCATTAGTTTTCAAAATTTGTTTAAGAGTACCATTTTGAGTTTAGCTCAGTGACTTAAGTGCCTCCCTGGCAGGCATAAGGTTGTGAGTTTGATACCCAGTACAAAAAAAAAAAAAAAAAAAAAAAGGACCCTTTTCTTTAATCTAAAGGTGTAGGTACGAGTGATAAGTTACATACACATTGTTTAAAAGTTACTCATATTAGCCCATGCACCAGTGCCCTTTCCATGCAACTATAAAGTTCAGTTAGACTTAGTTTGGAAGACAAACTAAGGTATATACATATCATATAAAGTCTTGAAGGGTATACTAATCTATTCTACTGAAAACACAACGAAGAGACTCAAAAACTCATATAAAGTTGGAAAATTATCACCACAGAAATTTCAAAGCTCTAGATGTCACTAAAAGCATCAAATTTGGAAGTATTTACTCTAAAAAAAAGTAATAGAGTTTGTGGTAAAATCAAAATACCTGTGGAACTGCTTAGGAATTTGTGAGTCCACCCTAGGTCATTAGGAAGACCTGCGCAGTCACCAGCATGATGGCGGGAAGCAAAGTGCAGCAGTTGTTCCTAAAAGGGAAGGACTTGAGTTTCAGTGTGGAGTGGAGCAAGAGCTTTCAGTGTAGCTGGTCTAATGTGGTGAACTGTATAGGAGATGAACAGGAAAAGTACACTGGTTTACTGTACAAGTGACGGCCCTGGTTAAAACAAGAAACACACCGTACTGAAAGGGAAGAGTGGACCTCTGGAAATGGTAGAGCCATAGAATTGCTGAGATCATTTCTGCAGGTTTATTCCACATATAAGAGATAGAGACCCAAAAAGCCCACAATCAGAGGGTAAAACTGCTGCATGTTTCATGCACCATTCAACTCACACACAGGACAACTGGTGGAAGAATTGTGAGCTCAAGGTGTTTGATCCAAAGTGTACAGTCAATGGTACCTGCTATGGCATGTGGACAGGGGGGCAGCTTCCAGAGATCCAAATTAGAAAGAAAATTAAGCAAGATTAGAGACCCTAGTAATCAGTTTCCAAAAGGAAAACAGACTTCAAGGCAGCTAAATTAAAGTTGTTAATGTCACAACATATGTAGCCAGCATGGTCATGAGAGGGGGCAATGGGAGATTAATAAAAAACTAAACACACACTAAGTGGAAAGATGGAGTGGATGGGACCTGACTTCTCCGGTCCAGAGGCAGTAAGGACCCAGCACTGTCTGCATCTTTATATTTACACAGTGAAAAGGGAGAAACTACACAAAAGTGGTCAAATTTCAAGGGCTCAGTGTTTTGCTGAGAACACTGAAAGTGAAAAATTATCAAAGATAACTGTGCTGTAGTCAACAGGGTGGAAAACCTAGGCCAGACACCTGTTGGACTGGCTGTGCTCTAGGCCAAACAACTTGTTTATATGGCTCGCCTCTGGCACTCTGTGTGCTCGGGCTGTTTTTGTTCCAGCCCCCAATGTGTGGCCAATTTTCAGCTCAGACATTCCCCATATGTCAAGTTTTCAAAAATCTGTACTATGATCTAAAAAGGAAGATACCCTGAAGAAATGTTTTGTTGGTCATGAATACCCCACATGTGCTTTGTCATGCAAGTGTCTTATTTCTCCATCAACTTTGAAAGATAATTTTGCAGGGTACATCATTTATGGTTGGAGTTTGTTCTCAATATCTCACTCCAAGCTCTCCTTGATTTGAGGGTGTGTACTGAGAAAGGTCTTCTGTGATTCTGATGGGTTTTCCTTTATAAGTGCTTTTAATATTTTGTATTTGTGGTGAATTTCTGGAATCTTGATTATTGTATACCTTGTGTAGATGTATTTGGGGCATGGCTGTTTGGAGCTCTATATGTTAAATTTCTATGTATGTCACATTCTCTATCCGTGCTTCAGAAGTTTTCTGCCAATATTCCTGTGAAGAGATTTTTCATGGCATTTTCACTGTGTTCAACTCTTTCATTGACCCTAATCAATATTTTGTTCTTCTTTGCTTTATCTTGCAACTGTTGGACTGATTATTCATGATCTCTTGTTATTTTTAAAATGTCTTTGCTTTCAGCCTCGCTAAACCCAATTCTGTCATCAAGATCTGACATTCTATGCTCCACTTCATTCAATCTGTGGTGTAGAGCCAGTACAAAAATGGACATTTGAGATGAATACACACTTCTTAAATAAAGAAATATAAATGTATGAGAAATTGTTCAACAGCACTGTCTATTAGACAGATACAAATTAAAGCAGTGCTAAAATTCCATCTCAACCCACAAAGAATGACTATCGTCAATAAATCAACCAATAACAAATACTGGACAGGCTGCAGGCAAAAAGGCACTCTTTTCCACAGTTGGTGGAGTTGTAGACTGATGCAAGCACTGTGGAAGCAGTTTAGAGATTCTGGAAAAATGTAGGATTAGATCCCATTCGACCCAGCTATTCCTATTCTGGGTATCACCTTAGAAGAATTAAAAACATTATTTCATAGTGACATATGCACATGCATGTTTATAGCAGCACAGTTTGTAAAAGCTAAATGTTGGACACAACCCAAATGCCCATCTACCAAGGAATGGACAAAGAGAGACCTTTTTTTGAACATATGGGAGTACTATTTAGTCATAAAGAAGGCTAAATTTGAGGAATTGCTAGGTAAAGGGAAACAGCTGGAGACCGTACTCCCAAGTGAAGTAAACGGGACTCACAGGTGTGGACACTGAGCTGTCTCCCTAGTGGGAGCAACTGAGAGAGTGAACAAGGACAGAAATGTAAAATAGGTACTGGGGAATGGGAAGAAACTGTTCAAAAGAAAAGAAGAACTAGAGTGGAGAGAGGGGAAGGAAAGGAAGGAAAAAAGGAACAAAAACAATTTTTAAAAAAGAAACTATGAAGCAAAGCTTTGTAAATAGGAAGAAGAAGACGGTTTAAAGAGAGGAGAGAGGATTGGGAAAAATAGAGAAATCAAAATATATCATGTACAGGTACAAATTCCCTATGATGAGTATGATCATTATGTATATCTAAAATGTACCACTAAACTTAATTATAAAAAGATGAAAAGGAAGATATGAAGAAAGTGATACAACCAAGAAAGACCCAACACTAAATGGAAATTATAGAAAAAATCCAATGGACATTCCAGAATTAAACAGTAAAACAATACAGTAAAAAATTCAGCAGACAGATATATTGTGCATGAGGATGGCAAAATGATCAGTAAAATCAAAGGGAACCCAATAGAAATTATAGAACCTACCAAAAACTGTTACAGAGACATGACTCAGGCCTCAAAGATTTAATATGTCAGGGTGGACAGTGTCAACAACTGCGTGTCAGATTCAAACAGCAGAAAGAGCAAAAAATATTTTGAAAAATTTTGGCAAAAACTTGAAATGTAGTGAAGTTTAATAATTTATGGGTCTGATAAACTTAATGAAACATCTTCAGATTAAACACCAAACATTCATATCTATTTTGAGGTCACAGATAAGTTGGTGATATACAATGATAAAGGGAAAAGCTGGGCGTGGTGGCGTACGCCTTTAATCCCAGCACTGGGGAGGCTGAGGTAGGAGCAGCATTGTGAGTTCGAGGCCAACTTGGGCTACAACATGAGCACAAGGCTGGCCTGAGCTACACAGTGCAACCTTGCCTCAAAAAAACTAAGGGTGGGACTTTGGCTCAGCAATTTAAGCGCCTGCCTGGCAGGTGTGAGGCTGTGAGTTTGATCCCAGGTGCCATGCAAAAAAAAAAATATATATATATATACAATGATAAAGGGAAAAAATTCCCAGAAGAAACATCGAAATAATGAAAAGATATTGATTAAGTTTTCATTATAACCAGTGGAGGTTAGAAGATATATTTCAATACCAAATGGAAAACAAAGTTACTCAAAGTTATATTAAGTGATATTTTACATCAAAGAGAAGTTAAACTAAAAATATTTTCCATACAAACACAAGTGAAGAAAAATTATTACATGTAAGAACACTTTTTTAAAAATCCAAGAAAAGGGCCATGGATTTAGCTCAGTGGCTCAAGAACCTGTCTTTTAAGTGTGAGGTCATAAATGTAATCCACAGTACCAAAAAAAAAAAAAAAAAAAAAACGGACAGAGACATACCTTCAGATCTTCAGATTCACAACAGGTGAAAACAGACAATTATCTGAATTCACACAGATTAAAAAAATGAAGGTCTTGTAAAATGAAGGACAGAAGCAAGAAATCAGACAAAAGAAGAAGAAAACTTACTGTAATATATAGGATGTCTATATCAAGTAAAAAAAAAAACTCTAGTGACAGATTTCAGTGACACCTTATAGGTTATGAAGTGCTATACATTGGATAAAGGAGTGAAAGACATGTGGGCATCTTGATATCCAATTGTTTAGTTTTAGCTAAATCATGACTAAACAAAAAGCTATATTTGCTGCACATCAAATGTCTATGCTCCGTAAAATATGTGCATTATCTTTTAGCAAATTAAAGTATTGCATCCGACAAATATCTACAAAAGCAAGAAGCACCAACCATACATAGAAACTCATTCCTATTAATGAAAAGCAATGCTTGAATTTCTGAGTTTTTCTGAAACACAAATGTTTCATGCTGCTTGATCAAAGGAGAGCCCTTCTCCTGTCTCTTTTCTCTTTGACCCTAGTTTTTCTCACACAGCTGCACCAGGAGGGGATTTGCATGTTGTCCCCTAGTGAGGACCCGCCCTGTAGGACTGAGATAAAGCTCCTCTGTGTTCCTGCCCTGATTCATAGGGCTCCTCAGTTCAGCTCAGAATGAAGCTCCCTGCTCAGCTCCTGGGGCTGCTGATGCTCTGGATGCCTGGTAAGGACAGAAGGAGCTGAGGAGGGGAATGGGGTGAGAGGGAGGCTCTGGGGCCACACTGGTGCCCAGGTGTGCTCTGTGCGTGAGGAAGATGAGCTGCTTCCTCTCCAGGATGGCGCATGTGCTGTTTCCATCTGTGAGAGTGAGAAAGGGAATTATAGGAGGTAGAACCTATATGTTGATGATGACTGTGCTATAGAGAAGATTGTTAGGGATGAATCATCCCATTCTTTTTAAAAATTAAATACTGTGGTGCACACATCAACATCATATATTATAAAGCCTGAAAAAATATTGCTGTGAAAATGACCAAAAATTTTTGTACATGGCCTTCAACTTCTCTCTTATTATTTCAGGATCCAGTGGGGGTGTTGTGATGACACAGACCCCACTCTCCCTGTCCATCACCCCTGGAGAGCCAGCCTCCATCTCCTGCAGGTCCAGTCAGAGCCTCCTGGCTAGCAGTGGATACACCTATTTATATTGGTTCCTGCAGAAGCCAGGCCAGGTTCCACAGCTCCTGATTTATGGAGTTTCCAACCGGGCCTCTGGGGTCTCAGACAGGTTCAGTGGCAGTGGGTCAGGGACAGATTTCACCCTGAAAATCAGCAGGGTACAGGCAGAGGATGCTGGAGTTTATTACTGTTTTCAATATACACATGAGCCTCCCACAGTGATACAGCCCCTAACACAAACCCCTTGACCAAGGAGGCCCAGATGTCTTCTGTGCTGCTTGTCTTGAGAGCAGCACAGTAGAGCCCCGAGTCTGAGTAACAGGAGTTCTCAGGGGAATAGGTTGCTTTTGAGAGTTCTGGTCCATGAGGGACTCTCTTAAACCTCAAACATCATCTGTGCATTGACTCTCAACACAAAGAGACTTTGCATACCACAGACAGATGGAGAATGGGTGTGGCTATCCTGATGATGACAGAATCAAATAAAAGCCCACCCCAATCATTTATGACATTTTAAAATTTGTGAATTAATTGTGATCTCCATAAATGACACACAAACAGATTTGTGCAACATTTGTTGAGTATAGCTTGAGGTTTATCAAAGTTTAGTTTTGTTTTGGTACTGGGTCCTTTTTTTGAGTGCTAGCTCTTTGCATTGAGCAACATTCTCAGTCTTTTTCTCCATTGTTTTATTTTCAGTATAGCTGTCACTAATCACTCAGCTGCTCAGACTGGGCTCAAATGTTTGAACCTCCTGCCTCAACCTTTCAGAATACTAGAGTTACAGCCATGTCCCACTACACTCAGCTGAGGCCTTTCAATTTTTTTAAAATGCAAAACATAAAAAGGATAGAAATGATACAGAATTTTTAAAAAACAGTATGAAATTGACACTAGTTAATATATTGCATATTGTTATCTTAGAAGCAGTTGTTCAGGTTACAAGATCTAGGCACAAAAATAATCAATAACACAATGACAGCACAAATTGTTCTTTTTGATGAACTAACAGAGATTGGTAGTATAGTTATCTATCTTGCATATGAAACTAAAGTCAAAATGGATCAAAGATCTAAATATTAAAGATGAACCACTAAATCTACTGGAAGACAGGGTAGGTAGAAATTTTGAAGACATGGGGTAGGCAAAGAGTTCATGAACAAAACGCAAATTGCATAGGAAGTACTTCAAAGAACGAATAACTGGGATCTCATTTTATAACTTTTTGTACTTCAAAAGAAATCATGAACAGAGTGAAGAGAAAATCCACAGAATGTGAAAGGATTTTAGCCAGCTGTCCCTCAGACAAACAACTTATACCTAGAATATATAAAGAACTGAAAAACATCAGGCCCCTCAAATTCATAGACCCAATCCAAAAATGGGTATCTAAGATGAACACGCACTTCTCAGATGAAGAAATACAAATGGCAAATGAAGACATGAAGACATATTCAATGTCACTGGTCATTAGAAAAAGGGCTTTCAATTTTTATTATTATTTATGTTTATACTTTTTGATTCCAAAAGCTATTTTACATCTTAGTTTGAGACAAGTGCTTACCAAGTTTCTATGTTGCCCAGGTTGGCCTTGAAACTATGATCCTTCTGCTTCAGAGTCCTGTAAGTCACCACCACCATGCCCAGTTGACATGTTTTTACTGTCACAAGATTTGGAGAGATGTATTTTTTATGATCCCAGCTTCCTCCTCTGTTTTCTACTTGGGATCTCATTATATGAAGATAGTAAAGTGGTATCTGTCTAAATTTTCTGTGCAGAGTCCTGAGATCATGTCACTATTATCCTATTCAAACAAATGCAGCTGAGGTAAGATTCTGATATTCATTCTCTCCCAAGAAGTTACCCGGCAAGGCTGAGTGTTTGGCTCAGTGATTTAAGTGCCTACCTGGCAGGCGCGAGGTTGTGAGTTTGACTCCCAGTGCCACCAAGAAAAAAAAAAAAAGTTACCTGGCAGAGACCATGTGGTTGGTCAGAGGAGATACATAAAACAAGGACATTGACTGGAAAGTCCACCTGTACCAGCAGAAAATCACTGGAAATGGAGATCAAGTCCTCTGTGATACGTATGAATGATTATGTACAGAGCTTTAGTGGAGAAACTTTCACAGGATGTGAGATTTCTGTCCTACCTCAGCATACCCAACCTGTCTTCTGCATAAGATCTCAGTAAACATCTTTCAGAACAACACACTCTGTACTAGAAGACCCACTGGGCAACCTCCAAAGCTTAACTAGATTTTCTTTCCCAGGTGGCTTTCTCACTCTGTACCAAGTGAAAACTGTTTTCCAGTCTCAAATTTGGTAAATGTGAGAGGAGAGCAAAATGCCAGGAGGGCTGCAGCTCAAATAGAACAAGTTTCCTATTCATTCTGGAATTTTAAATCAAATAATTTTCATTTCCACCATTGTTTTCTGATGCCAGTCATATATGGCTGTGCATTTTTTCTTTTTTATACTTTCTGAGCTATTTGCAGATTCACATGCAGTTTTTAAAAAAATGGCCAAGAAGGATCTCATATACCAATCACCTAATTTCTCCCACTAATCACATCCAGCTCGTTATTATAAGAGGAAGTTGAAGTTGACACAGCCTACTCATCTTGTTGAAATTCCAGTAGATTTGTAGTGTGCGTCTGTAGTTCTTTTACCCATTTGTGTGTTTGTTGATGTGTGTGCATGTGTGTGTGTATGTAGTCTATACAATGGCAAGATACTTCCTTTTGCTAACAAACCCAGTTCCTGACAGGAATATCTTATTTTGTATATCTTAATTAACATTTGGAATATTTATTTTGTAAGATAAACTGTTTTGAAATATGTATTCATTGATAGGTGGCTCAGTTTAGATAAGTAGCACATGGATTTCCTTACATACATACTTTTTTATAAAAAGACAATTGTTGTCAACTCAGTGATTTTCAAAATACAACACATTGTTATTAATGATAGTCACCACGTTGTACATACAACACATGTGTAGAAATTACTCTTTATTTTCCTGAAATTTTGTATCTTTTTCTGTAAGTAATGATTCATATTCATTTTACAGATCTATTCTTTCCATGTCATATTTTAATATATGCCAACACCATATCTTCAACGCATCCTACACCCCGTTGCCTTCCTTATACCCCTCCCATTTAGTCTCTTCTTGTATAAGAACATTATCTCCTCTAAATATGTGCTCTTATTTTTGTTTTTATTTTGCTACTGCAAATTAGGGAAATGGATAAACACTCCTACTGATTGACCCTATTCATGAAACACAGAGTCGAGCTCTATTACTTGGAAGGGAGGGAATATTTTGAGTAATTTAGGGAGCAGTGTTCAGAAATATGAGACACAGGTCCTGGAGAGTACACAGAAATAAGTATTTCTCCAAACCTAGCAGTGACCTAGAATCAGAGGACAATTACTGCTGGACTTGATTTTGGGCTTCCCAACCTCCAGAACTAGAAGAAAATAAATTTCTCTCATTTAAACAGGGAAGTAAAGGGCATTTGTATTCACCATGGGAGTCCAAGAAGGTGAATTCAGTAGACAGATCCTCCCTGAGCAGAACGCTCCTCTGCAGGCACCTCACGGGCTTGGGGACACAGCTTTGCTCCTCTTCCTCCTGCTGCCATGCCTACTGAGAAAGAAGGACTCAATATTCACTCTCCATGTACTTGCATTTACTACCATTGTTTCCTTAGCAATGCAATACTGGCCCTGTTTTACGTTCAGATCAAAAATGTGTCAACTTGCCCGAGACTTGCTTGGCATTTATGTTTATCCAGTTTCCAACTTAGATGCCAGTAGGAGCCCTGTCTTAGCTCCATTGCTAGGCATGTTCTTTCTGGTCCAGGAGACAGGGTCACCATCCATCCAGGACCTCTCTTAGTATCAACAATGTCGTAGGCTGGCACCAGTACTTAGGCCTGGATCCTAAGTTCTTACTCACTCATGCTACTCCATGGATATGTTGACTTTCTGAATATGGGACAAACGTCATTCTGGCTGTCAGTAACTGAACAGCCCTCAGTGCATGTGTTTTTGCTTCTGTCACCATGGTGCAATAATCTCACCCAAGTTGGTTCTTCAAATTGTAGTGACTGTTAAGGTCTCAGGCCATCTTAAGGGAGTAGGCTGGGCAACAACTGTGAAATCACATCTCATCCTCTGTTTTTCCCCCATTCACTTCACTGTTGGGAAATTCTACCTACTCTATAACATTGATTGGAACCTTCAGCAGATATTTGATTAAATAAGTCTACTATGAAATCAGTAGATCAATTTCTTCATAATTAATGGGTGATGTTTTGTGCCTTCTGCTTTGTTTCTTATAGGCATCATTATTGATGTATACTTTTGATTCTGTTCTGTAAACACTTAATGAGTGGTCACTATTGGGAAGTTGTGGTTTCTTGTGGGCCAGAAAGAAAAATAACAAATTTTCAGAAGCTTGTACACGTAGCAAAGTTGACTCATGGGAACAGAGTCCCAGCAGCCATGTAAACCATGAAATCTGGACAGAGAAACCCAGGGTCACTCTCCATCAGAAGAGAGGCTGCCAGTAGGCAGTGAAATGCTTTGTGCTTTGACTGTCCAGCTCGCAAGTGACATGTGCAGCCCTGCATGATGGAAACCAGCTGAAGAGAATCTGCTGACACCAAGCAAGCTCTGGGTGTAAAGTACATCTTCCTTTCACCCCCAGGAATCTGTCCATTCCATATAACTTGCTGCTATTTGTTCCCAGATTCTTTTGGGCCGGTAAGTTTCATCAGCAAGGAATAGGCCACAGCTTTACTGCATGACAGAGGTGGGTCCTGGCTTTCCTGATCAATGGGTTCATGGATAGAAAAGGGATCCAACTGTGCTGTAACAAGTAGTAGTGATAAAGTTTCAGGTATAATTTATCAAAGCTTTAAAGCGTATATCATACTGTAACTTCATGTTACACTGATAACTTGGTACTCATCTTTAATTGGATTTATGAAGACATGACATGGACCAAAAGTGATGAGAATTAAACAAATTGTTTGAGCTGCAAAGAGCAGCAACAAATACCTGGAAATAAAACTTCATACCAAGCTTTGTCGAGTATTGAAATCCATGTATGCAGGCAAGTACCAAGGTGTGACTGTATATCTATTAACACACAATGCATTTATTATCTAGTCCTAACACTGTTGCACAATATGCACAGTTACATCAATAAAACTTACATGAAATATGATATGTTTTATTTATCATATAGATTATAGAAATTATAAATGTGATTTGTTTACAATGATCTTAGTTCCTTTCTAAGACAAGCATGTGGGTGGAGTATCTGCTAACTCTCCTCTTTGGTTCCAACAGATTCTCAGACACTGGAAATCAATGCAAAGATTACTGAGAACACCTGGACCCTCAGAAACCACACCAGCTCCAAGGTGAGGTCACTCAGACTCCCACCCTGGCTCCAGGCTCCCAGCTTGCGTCAGTGTCCATGGGTGGTGAGCAGCTTCCTTCCTGGGATTCCCGGCGAAGCGGACCCAGGGACAGAGCATCCAATCTCCCAAGTCCTCAGTTGTAGTACTTAGGAGCTCTGCTGCTCTCAGACCAGGTTTGAAGCTGCTGTTCCACATTTATTGAAGTGCCTGAAAGTCTGTGCTGACATAAGGTTCACAGATTATAATCCCACACTACTATCCAAAGCCTTAAGTGCCACCTAGGTAATTAGAAATTTTACCTAAGTGTCATCTTCATAAACTGAGATTTTCAAGTTGCACAAGATAAAAATGCTCTGGGATTGTCACTCCTTATAAATCTTCACTCAGAAAAAATTAATTTAAAATGTGGTAAAGCTCTTGACACCTACAAGGCAGCCAGCCACCTTCGTTTATTTCACATCAGCTTTATTCTAGGGTACATGGTAAGGCCTAGTGAGCCTCTCCCATCCCATTCCAATAACAGGCATGATGGGGCACCTGTGGTTGGCTCAAAAATAATCTGGGAGATTACAGTGGTGGATCTGAATGTCTAAGAAGGATTTGGTTTCCTCATTAGATGAGGGAATGTGAATGCTTTACTTTGTCCAGCCCCTGCTGATTTGCATATTCCCACAACACAGCCCATTGACTGGAAGACTTCTTACCATGTTACTCACACCCTGTGCAGTAGTCAGATCCAGGCAGAACACAGCATGGACATGAAGGTCTCTGTCCAGCACCTGGGGCTCCTGCTGCTCTGGCTCCCAGGTAAGGAAGGAGATCACTGGAATTATGTTCAGTCCACTGTGCTCAGTAGTGCCTAGCTCTTCAGGAAATTGCTCTTATAGCATGGTTAATTATATGAATAGCTGTATTTGTGTTTCCAAAGTCAGCTGCCAGCTGTGATATCCAAATGACCCAGTCTCCATCCTTTCTATTTGCTTCTCAAGGAAACAGAGTCACCATCACTTACTGGACCAGTCAAGGCATTAGCAATTACTTAAACTGGTATCAGCAGAAACCTGGGAAAGCTCCTAAACTGCTGATCTCTAGGGCATCCAGCTTAGAAAGTGGAATTCCCTCTAGGTTCAGAGGCAGTGAATTTGGAATAGATTTCACTCTCATTATTACAGCCTGAAGTCTGAAGATTTTGCAACTTATCAGTCTCACAGTTACCCTCCCATAGTGACATAAACAAGAATATAAATTACCCAGAAAAGTGGAAATTTGAAGCTGGGATGCCCCAGAAGCTCCTCTTGATGCTGCAATCTGATGAGAGTGTTTCTCAGATGCAGCGAGCCTATGCCTGGCGGGACGTGGTTGTGACATCAGTTGAGATTCATGCAGCATAAAAGAATTCACTATAGATATTCTCAACAGGAATTGTTTTAAATGCAAGGCAGAGCACTAAGATATTTTATGCATTACATTTTTAATATCTTTTATTAATACATATAATTGTACACATTCATGGGACTCATTGTGATTTTTCATACATGAACACAACATACATTTATTATATGCTTCCATCTTTTTTCTGCTTTTTGTTTTTCCCTCTTGCACTCAACAGCATTCCTTATCTCTAATAATCACTAATAATTTCTCATCAGCTTTAATTTCACAGTTTCTACATATGAGTCAGGGCAGGTGATACTTGTATTTTGGTGTCTTCATTTCACATTCTGCAGTGCCCTACAGTTCCATTTATTTTGCTGCAAACAATAGGAGTTTATACTGATTTATCCCTGAATAATACTCAATTTCATATATATACCATATTTTCTTTATTTTCTTTCTTTCTTTCTTTCTTTCTTTCTTTCTTTCTTTCTTTCTTCCTTTCTTTCTTTCTTTTGTGGCACCAGGGATTGAACTCACAACCTCACGCCTGCCAGGTAAGCGCTTATGCCACTGAGTCAAACTTCCAGCCCTTTTCTTTATTTATTAATCAATTGCTGGCTGTAGACTGACCACGGATCATAGACACTGAAAATCTTGCTACAATAAACATGTACATCTAAATGTGTGTTGTATGCTGCTTTATTTTCTTTGCATTCACATCCAGGATCAAATGTCTGGATCATACAGCACTTCTATTTTTGGTTTTCTAAGGAATCTTGATACTGTTTCCTAGAGAACATGTAGTTATTTTCACAGTCACCATTGTTCAAAGGTTTCCTTTTGGACACAACATTCCCACTAGCTGTTATTTTTTATATTAAACATTCAATATTCACAGTTGTCATTTGACAAACAAATATGTGTGTATGTGTATTCATAACAAATATAACATATATTTTGGAAAAATAATAAAGTTTGGCAGTAAACACTTCTCACAAACCAGCATCATTATTAGCTGCATGAAAAGTGTGGTCCATCTGAAAATACCAGAAGCACCATAGCTCACTCTAATAAGAATCGGTAGCTTAACAAGATAACAGGTGATATTTGGACACTTTAAAAAGCTATTTTTGTATGGACATTCTTTTAAGTTATGAAGATTTTTTATTTTGCTTTTATTCAATAGAAACACTTATGAAGATTCAGGTCAGATGTTGAAAATACACTTAACTTTATGTTTTAACTAACACAAAATTAAATTTGATTTTTAAATGCTTTATGTTGAAAAACATAATTATTTGCTACAGATATTTTCAAATAACTTAAAAATCAACTGAAGTAGGCTAAGACCATTTGTAAAATTCTGCCACTATTAAGAAAAAGATACATGAAAATTCTGTGTTTGTGTTGGATATGTCAGAACATATATATGCTTAAGTAGTTTGAGCTCTGGTTGTTCTCCATGGCATAGTTAGTCAGTGCTTCTTGTGTGTTGGTTTCAGATCCAACATTATTTGTAAGCTGAAGTCAGTTGAACCACTTGTGTGAGCCATGCCTGGATCAACTTAATTGTTGTTTGTTTGGGTGTTTGTTTGCTTGGAGATGGGGTCTTGATTTATATTTCACACTTGGCTAGAACCTAGGCTAGCAATTAACTTGTGGCGATCTACCCAGCTCAGCCTCTCAAGTGCGGGGATTACAGGGCTTTGCTACAAGTTCTGATGAGATGAATCATGATTTATAGGACCATCTGTAAACATGGATAGAAATGCTTAGTGTTGCGAGCCTCTGAGCTTTTGAGGGGTTTGCTACACACCATACTTTGGAAAGATGACTACTAGTGAATATTCAGAGTAATAAATACATTTTACAAAAACAATATTTAAGTAGAAATATCTAGAAAAATTTAGAAAAAGATGGAAATCTGTTCTATGGATGAAATAAAAAGCAAAAAATGGTTGAACACACAGAATAAAATTTAATTCTTTTATGGAAACATTTAGCAAAACAAGCTGGTGTTTACTTTTCCTTAATATAGCAAAAATTAATAGTCAGGAATGTTTAGATTCACATGAGGATATCGCTATTTCCAAAAGAAAAATCTGCAATATGCCATGGTATATAATACAATGTTCTTGATATTCTATAAAATGTATGGAACTGTACATTACATCAGACAGTCACAAGGGTGCATGAAGAAAAAATGGTGGTCTGTTCAATTTTCTTCAGTTTGGAACATTCTACAGTCTTTTCCTTTTCCTTTCCTGTGTTATCTGTGTCTTTTCTTTGGGGGTACCATTTCATTATTTCCTCCTTTTCAAATATTACATCAGTAGTAATTTGTGAATGCTTTTCATTCCTATGTGGTTACAATTTCTGGTTGTTAAAATTCTACCACTACAACTTTGCCAAGAATATCGAGATGTGCTTCTATGTTCTCTGGGAATCATGTCAATCCATGTCAAGTCTTATGATGCTCAAGATAACTCCTGGTTGGAGGTGGCATTGACCAGACCTCTCCCTGTAATTTTTATCTTTTTCTATTTGGAATTTTTAATTCATTTGATACTTTACGAATCAAAATCCAGACTCAAGCATTCATATATTCCTCATTGTGTTATAATATGTTGCCATCGTAATTCATTGTTATCATCAAAATTCCCAATATATGTCTAACGGGGACCTTATTCATGTTGCCTTCTAATACTTGTTGCTTTTATCACAATATTTTTGGAACAATCCATTAGTTTCTAGCACAAGAGCATCCATGTTCATGTTATCTTGTATTTTCCCCATCAGATATCTGAAATTAATTGTTTTTCACAGAGCTCTGCTTTCCTTTTAATGGAGATAGATATTTTTTAAAAAATCCCAAAATCTGAATTAATAAAATGTTCAGGTGAGTGGTGTGTCATTAGTTTCAGGGAAAATTCTATCTCCATCTCATTTTCCCTTCTACCTCCATTTCAAACTACTCCTATATAAAGCCAGAGATTTATATTGTTGTCTCTATTTTTTATTTTTTTATTTTAAAAATAGTAAAATCCAACTAAATAAAACAGAACAAACCCAATCAAAACAATGCAACAAAATTGGTAGAGAAATTCAAAGCAGGATACTACAAAAACAATAATAGCTACCATAGTACGTCATGTTACTTTCACAACAGTTGTCCATTCCATCAGGTATAGCAAAATCAAACCAAAAGCAAAGCACAATAAAATCAATCAAAACAGAATTTTGAATAAAGCAAAGCAATTAATCGGAATGAAGCAGAACTGTGATAACAATATTGGACTTCAAAGACAAGTTAGAAGGAAATCCCCCATATTTGCTATATTGCATAATACCATCCTACTAAGAGATGCTCAGACTGCCAACCCCAGGCCTGAAAAATCAACCAAACAATGCAAGCATTTAGTTGCTTTATGTACCTTAGTTGCTATCAACTCAGCCTGTCCTCTAAACCAGCATGTTGTTGACGGGGCTGTCGGGGTACGGACAGACATGGTATTTGACTCTCAGACCAGGCACTCGTAGGCTCACGAAAGGTGCTATCTGACTTTTCTCTCACTGAAAACTGCACAGCTTGTGCAGCTTACCAGAAAGCCTGGCTAGTTGATTTCTTGGTGGTTTCTCCTAGTCCCAGCATGGCCAATTCTCAGGAGGCATTGGCTTTTCCCTCCTTGGAACCCACACAGCTTGTGCAGCTTACCAGAAAGGCTGGCTAGTTGACTTCTTGGTCACTTCTCCCAGTCCCAGCATGGCTGATTCTTGGGAGGTGCTGACTTTTCCCTCCCTGGAAACTGCATAGCTTGTGCAGCTTACCAGAAAGGCTGGCTAGTTGATTTTTTAGTGGCATCTTCCAGTCCCAGCATGGTCAATTCTTGGGAGACACTGACTTTTCCCTCCCTGGAGCCTGTGCAGCTCATATACTGGTGTCTCTAACTGCAATCCAAAATAAGCCTTCATTTTAGTATTCTTTTCTTCACTTTTTATAAATTGATTATTCAGGTTAGAGAGTTTCATCTTGCAGAATCATGTGCACATAAAAATAAAACTTGGATAATTTTCACATTCTATCACCTCATCATTTCCCTTGCCCTCTCCAGTGTTCCCCATTTTGGGGGTTCAATGTTTGTGATTCATTTTGCTCATATCCATACTCCCTAGTTACTGCATTCTGCCTTTTAGTACTTGCTATTTTTCTTTAAAAGTGAAAATATTGGTTTTATTCATTCTTACTACATTTGCATATTTGATTAGCTCTACTCTAAAGTCAATCTCCTTGGCTTCTATACTATGCAAATTTGTTCCATCCAATACCATCACACCTGCCTGAGCCTCAGTATTTCCTTCATACCCACTGGGAAACTTGTTCCCTGTGTGTGACATCCTCAACCTGCCTAGCATCTTCCACAAGCAAGAATGGTCTCTAATGCTGCTGAACCCCTTACTTACCCTTGTTTTGTTGTGTTAAAATCCTACACTTCCATGTAAGGACAACCTTCTCATTCCTTTCTTGCTTCAAAAGGCTACAATTATCCTTCCTTTCCATCCCACCATATAGACACTGTCTCCACACTCTATGGCTTCCAAACCTTGTGCAAACATTCAACCTTGACCCTCTTCCATGGTTTTCCTTTCCCAATATGTTAGGGTCCTGCTCCCTAATTCCAACCATTAAGAACTCTTTTGCTTTTATCTCAGAATTAGGAAACAAATGCATATGTTAAGAATATGGGGGTTTGTGGAGCAGAATAAATTCAAGTATAGAGTACAACACTTTGTATACAAAGTTTATGGTTTCTAAGACAATGAGCTTGTTAAGAAGGAAAGGAGGCATAAATAGTTGTTGATGAGCCTAGGAAACACCCATCACAGAAATGAATGATTCCCAAAATGTTAGACAGGTTTCAGAGACTTTCCAGAGGTACTGGGAAAATCCTATATGCTGACTATACTATAAGTGTGTGATGACAAGGAGCATTCAGAAATGAAGGTCAGGTCCAGGGATTTAGTTCAGTGGTGTCAGCACCTGCCTGGCAGGCACAAGGTCATGAGTTTGATCCTTGGTACCACACACAAAAAAAGGGCAAAATCAGTTATCTCAGGATGACAGATGAGGTACTTCACACATCGTTGACTAAATTTTTCTTTGCAGATCATGAAACTACTTTCACAGTTTTTCTTTTTGTTTGTCTTTTTTATTTAAAATCCGTATCATGTATTTGTATGTGTATGCATTTATCTATCTGTCTGTCTGTCTATCTACCTATCTATCTATCTATCTGAGGGAAACAAATAATCAGAGCCTTGTATGAAGTAGACTGGAACTGGAGACTTTTGAATGTTTCATGCTACTTTCATGTAATTGCAATAAGACATGCTGTGGTTTTATGTTAATTTCTCAAAAATATCAGTTTTAAGTAAAACTCAAGTGTCTTACCAAATATGTTGTGACAAATCATAGTTTCAAGAATTGATTTTTAGTAGGAGAATCCACAACAGGATTTTCATTGGTACTTATTCTCCCAGAGTCCTAGATCACTTATTAGGTAGTGAGAGTATTAGTTTCTTCTGGATCCTGCGTCAAAGTACCACAAACTTGATGGTCAAACCAACAAGAACTAATACATTCATATCTGTATCAGTTAAGGTCTCAGATGAATATTTCTCTGCATGTGACTCAGGACTCTGTTTCACAGTAGAGATTTTCATGGAGCTGAAGGAAACTTTAGCGATAACAACAGTTTATGCAGAAAAGTTAAAGAGTAGATCCAGTTTTTGGTAATCTACTATTGGTGTTTAATTTTAAACTGATCTCATGGCTGTGGCTGCCTCACACATGGGCCATGTGAGAGACCAGAAAGAAACTAGAAACCCTGAAAGGACCTAACTTTGCAAGAACAGAAAAAGTAGCCAAGATTGAAATCTCTCTAAACATCACTCAGAAACAAAGTACATGAAGAAAATTATTCCTTGTTGAGGATATCCCAATATCCAGAGAGATTATAAAGAAAAGTTTTGAATAATGTGGTGCATATAAAATAATATAAGCATAACAGTATGTTTACTATGTATTGCTACTTAATACATTAACTTAGGTTTTTTCGATATGTTGACTTGTATGTTCACAGCATGACTTTGAAAAAGATTGTTCCTTTTTGTCTTGCCTTCGAAAGGTTATTAGATGCTTAACTGTAATGACTTTTTTGCTTAACCATAAGGATTTTTCCTTCTTGTCAATTACATTAGATTTGAGTGTTCTCATGCAGTTTAATATATTCATACCCAAAGAAAGACCTTTATCAACAGGTGTTGTTAATAATCCTAAATAGTTAACCTGGTAACCACAAGCAGATCAGACTGGTCTTCAACAATCTCAGGCTCATGGCACAATGGCATAAAATTCTTGAGTCTGGACACTAGAAGTTTTAGTGTCATTTCCTCCAAACTAGCTGGGAGGTAGTGAAAAAGGGGAAACATTCACTTCGAGACTGCACTGGATACACACTCATACATAACCAAGTCTTTGGTTCCTTCTGGGGACAGGGTCCTGGGCACCATGGCATCTTCATAAATTCCACCTTTCACACTGGAGTCCTTCTGCCCACTGCTGCAGACACGATAGATTTTATCTTTATTTCTTTTTTTTCCCAAACACAGAAGATATTTTATGCTACAATGCTTACAAGAGAGAGCTTTAACTTTCCCTATCTATGCCCAAATTGCTGCATTTGACAGAGAATTTGCATGTTTCTTCCTAGGGAGAAAATCTCTCTGCAACTTGATGTAAAAACTGAGCTGCATCGCTGCTTTGTTTCTTCAGCACTTTACAGTTCGACTTCTCAAAATGATTATACCTGCTCATCTTCTGGGAGTGATGCTGCTCTAGATCCCTTGGAACAGAGGAAGTGAAGGAATTCTAATGGACTGAGAGGGGTCCACTACCTCCCATGTGCCCAGTGTCCTCATGTGTGATTTGCAGGTTCTGTCCTACAGAAACCACATGTGCTGTTTTAGATTCTTGACAGGAAGTTTGATTCTGCAAGGAGCAAACACCTGTGTCTGGGGAAATGACTGACACAGGAGGACGGAGACGGTGGAGGAGACATCTAGATGCATTTTTTGTGCCATGTGAATGTGTTTGTTTTGATATTCGACATTTTTACAAAGGGAACCACAATCCCAAAAACAATTAAGAGGAAATAAATAGCAAAAGGGAAATCATAAGAAACGGCTCACAATGTCTACACAAAATCTTGGAATTTTCTGTTATTATTTCAAGAACTAGAGATGATATTATGATGACCCAGACTCCACTCTCCTGGTCAGTCACCCTTGGAAAGCTGTCTCCCATCTCCCACGGGTCTAGTCAGAGTGCCCTGGGTAGCCATGGAAACAATTATTTATGTTGGTCCCTGCAGAAACCGGGTCTCTTTCTAAGGCTTTTAATTCATCGAATTTTTAACTGAGTTTATGGAGTCTCAGAGAGTTTCAGTGGCAGTGGATCACAGACAGATTTTCAGAAAAAATCAAAAGGCTGAAGACTGAGGGTGTCTGGGTTTATTACGGCATGCAAGCTACATGCAGTGCATGCAGCCCAAAACAGCTCACAGTGATACAGCCTTTGAGCACACACCTCTCTGCTGGATGTGGCCCAGCTGACACATGAATGACTGTACAAGAGGCGGGTACAGGGAATGGAGGGGAACTGTGTACTGAGACATCGCTCATTTGTCCATTTTTCTTTCCTGAGTGAGAGCAGTGGCATACGTACATTGAAATGAACTCTGTTGCATCATCCCTTAGTCTTGGGCAGACTTTGTACATAGTTCCTGAGTAGCTGGAATGTAGACCACGGCAGCCCTAACTCTGGGGCCAGGTTGAGATGATGCTCGTGAGGAATCTTTAGTCTGATCTGCAGGTGTTCAAGCCCTAGGCGAACGTTCTCCTTTCTAGTTGAGAAGTAAATTATTCATTGTGTAGATACCAGGGACCCAGGCCTCACTCTTTTTCAAGTGTGTTTTCCCTGGGAGACACCTCATCAGACTCATAAAAGATCTCCCTTTCACCATATGTGACAGAAGAACTCATTTCAGGCAATACTTCCCTAATCTGATCATTCTGAGTCTGCTCTTAGTTATCCTTACCGATGGACATAAGGGCTCTTGGGAAAACGTTCAACAGTCCTCCTATATGCAAGGAGTCAATGAATTCTTAGTAGTACAATCCAGCATTAGCCAGGACTCCAGGATATTGCCAGATAACTGCCGAGGATTCTCTGCTTTCAGAATTGTGCACTTGCCCCCTCTTGTGGCCGCACATGGAGAAACACCCTGTGGTTTTCCTGTACACAACCACCGTATTTTCTGGTAGTATATACTTGTTTCTGACACATTATCTCACTTTTTAAAAATTTTTTATTAGGTACAACAATAGTGAATAGGGTTAAGTCATCTGTTGCTTGTGATTACATTAGTTTCTTATATTTCCTTTTAAATTAAAAGTGAGCAGTTTATGAATGGTACAACAAATGTATTTTTGTTATACCATACTCAGTTTTAAATTTTTTTTTTTTTGTATTTTTGAGACAGAGTCTCGATATGAAGTTCAGGCTGGCCTTGGGCTAACTTTGTAGCCCAGGCTATTCTTGAACTTGCCTCAGCCTCCTGAGTGCTGGGATTACAAGAGTGCGCCGCCATGCCCAGTTAAAATATTTTTATAGTAATCAAAAAAGGAAAAGTATAACTGCATCCTTTTTAATGTCTACATTAAATAGAAATGCCTTTCATTAGACTCACTGACTGTAAAGAGATGGTCATAAACTGAAATGAACTTCTACCTATTACTTCTCAGTCCTTCTATAGGTCACATGTTAACGCACTGAAATGCAGATTATCATTCAGTATGTCTGATATGATTGTGAAGTTTTGCATTCATAAAATCTCACTGACACGGGTGATGATTTTTGTATTCTGGACAAGGTTTGTGTCGATGGAAAATAATGCTACTTCCACATTAGATTGGTTTGGCTTTTGTTTTGTCAAGAAAGTTGTGTTTTTATCAAATGATTTTTATACATTTCATGTCAATTTTTGACTTTGTGTTGACAGTATGACTTCATGATGCTTGTTTGTTTGGACCTCAACTTACTGATTACACTTCACACTTTTACATTACACATGCATAAAAATACTGTGGAGCTATAACCTCCCTGACACAATTCTTAGGTGGGGAAAATACTGGTATACAGAGAAATCATGAGATATGGTACATTCCTAAAATCACCAAGTCATCTGTAAGTAGTTTTCCCTGAACTGCTTTTTCAGCTCATTTGTGCATGGCAATGCTCAAAGAAGGGCCTCTGAGATGTACAGGTAGAGGAGGAATATTTGACATGATCTGTACATGCCTTGAGGGAGTGAGGTAGGTGGAGAATCATCCATGACATTGTGCTGTAAGCTGAGGAGAACATCAGTGCTCCCACTTCTGGGTTTCCAAGTTGTATCTGAGGTCCACATGGTTGGAGAGACTATAATGTCAGTGGCAGTTGTGCTCTGGCTTTTGGGGAGCATCAGAAAAGTTTGTATTTATAGAATGTTTTTTTTCATCAGTATAAAATTTGGACTCTCAGGAGTGGTTGCCTACTTGTAATTGCCTTTACAGAAGCAATTCCTGCTTGGAATTTATGTTGCAGGGGTTCCTGAGCTTCTGAAGATAGAGAATAACTCATTTCTAGAATCTAATTTTGTTATTGCTGTTCCTGTGTTTTTGTTTATTCTGCTTTGTTTTAGAAACAGGCTCTCACTATGGAGCTCAGGCTGCCCTAAAAATTATTATGAAGTGCAAGCCTTGTTTGGGATTTATGACAATCATGTTGTCTCAGCCTCCCTACTGCCCTGACTACAGGCAAGCTTCACAATGTCCTCCTCCTTCTGTGTTTTGTCTTTTGATTCTGAATAGGTCTATTTCAGTACAATATTCTAGCCATTGAAAGGAAATTAAATTCCCATTCTATGTAGTTTATTTTATGCTTCTGCTTGAAATAGCTCTCATTGCTTGTCATTTACTGCATGAATATCCACACTTGCTCTAATCCTTACTCCTAAAGTATAATGTTCTGTGTCCTGTATTTAATTAGGAGAGGCATTGTTGTGTCTGTGTGGATGGAGCTGGGAGGAGGAAAAAGAGGTAAAGGCAAGGAACCTGCTGGACCCCTTCTTCAAGACCTTCAAATGACCTTCAGATCCTGGTTGCACCTGAGAAACACTCTTATCAGGTGCAGGCACCAGGAACAGAAGCTGGGTTAACTCAGCCTCACACTTCTGCTTATCTGCTGGTTTATGATAGGGTTTATATCACTATGGGAGGCCAACTGTCAACCTTTTGAAAGTAGTAAGTGGCAACATGTTCAGGCTCCAGGCTGCTGACAGTGAAAGTGAAGTCTGATCCATGTCCACTCCCACTGAAATTTGAGGGGATCCCAGACTCCAAAAAACTGCAAAACTAATTAGGGGTTAGGAGCTTGCCCTTGTTTCTGCTGATACCAGTGTAATTTATCGCTATTATACTGGCCAGCTTGGCAAACGATGGTATCTTTTCCTCCTAAAGGAGCAAATGTAGATGGATACTGGGTCAACTGGATGTCACATGTGCCACCTGACAGTAGAAACATAAAAACAAATATTTACATCAGTAACCACATTATGAAAGAACTTCCCTGAAGAGTCGGGTGGCTCTGACCACACAGTGCTGAGTAAATCCCCAGTGCTCCTCATCCTCACCTGGCAGCCAGAGCAGCAGGAGCCCCAGGAGCTGAGCGGGGACCATCATGTCCATGCTGTGTCCTGACTGGGAGAGACTCCTGCACAGGGTGTGAGCAACCTATGATGAAGTCCTCAGGGTAAGGGCTGTGCTCTGTGCACATGCAAATCAGCAGTGCTGGGCGGGTGGGCACAGCTGCAGGGATGACTGCTCTCAGTAACTCAGCCCAGATACAGTGACCCCAGGTGTCTCAGATGAGTCCATAGTAGTATAGAATTCTTTGCAGCTTTGGTTTACTCCCTTTTGACCTGAGGACAAAGTCAGTCAGCTTTTCCTTTGAGAACAGTGTAGTTTTGCTCTCTTAGATGTCATCACATTTTCTTCTGTGATTTTCCCATATAACATGAGGCCTACTAGACATAGTGCCATCCCATTAAAATCACAGATTTTATTTTTGGATTCCTGCCTGTGGTACCTGTTGCTATTGTTGAGTGCAGAAGTCTTCCCCATGCTATGGTTCCTTGATCATCTTGGTTTAGTGTGTTATCAGCACTACTTTGCAGGAACAGAATGAAATACAAGGGGAATCCGAGATTGAAGTTTCCATGATTTATAATCACCGGGACCCTCAAGTTATGCAGAATTAGAAAGTAGAGTTCTGAAACAACAGAAAAGTCTAGAGAGGAAGACTTAAAAAAATGCAGTGGCTTATTTGAATCACTAAAATCTAATTCCTGCTTGCATCTGCAGTTTATCTGCCGCCGTGTTATGAGACACTTTACCCTCAGAGATATCATCCTGGGGACATCATTACCAGACCACCACATACCTGCCAATTTACGTGAAGCACCTGGAGCAGCCTGTACTCACTGGTTTTCCGATGTCCATTAGGATGACATCTCTGAGTGTAAAGTATCTTGAAACAATGGACTGGACAAAGTGCAGAGGCAACTAGAAATCAGATTTTAGTGGTTCAAATGAGCCACTGGACGTTTAGAATCTTTTTCCTTAGATTTTTCTTTAGTTTAAATACTCTACCCTAGCCGGGTGTGGGCGCGCCTGCCTTTAATCCCAGCACTCGGGAGGCTGAGGTAGGAGGAGCGTTGTGAGTTCGAGGCCGGTTTGGGTTACAACGTGAGCACAAGGCTGCTCTGAGCTACATAGTGTGACCCTGCCTCAAAAAACCAGGGCTGGGAGTTTGGCTCAGTGGCTTAAGCGCGTGCCCTGGCAGGTGCGAGGTTGTGAGTTCAATCCCCGGTGCCACAAAAAATAAATAAATAAATAAATAAATACTCTACCCTTTATTGTAGTGTAATTTCCAGGTTCTGGTAATTGCAAATAATGGAAATGCAATCTCTTTTACCTCTTTGACTTCATCACATTCCTGCCGAGCCATGCTGAAAACTCACTACAGCAAGACCGACAGGAAACCTTAGCATGCGGAAGACTTCTGCCCTCAATATTAATCACAGGTACCACAAGCAGGGAACCTAAGAAAAATTAAAAACAAACAAATAAATAAATAAATCTTTGATGTTTCTGGGTCTGCTCTGTATCTAGCAGTACTATGTTATATAGGAAGACAAAAAATGAAAATGCAATGAGCATCTAAGAGATAAAAAAAACACTGTACCAAAGGAAAAGCACTGATTTTGTCCTCAGATCAAAAGGGAGAAAATACAAACTGCAAGCAGATCTACACCAGTGTGGTCTCATTTGGGACACTTGGGGTCACCATGCCTGTGCTGAGTTACTGAGGTAAGCCAGTCTTGCAGCTGAGCCCACAGGCCCAGCCCTGCTGATTTGCATGTGCACAGAGCACAGCCAGCTGCTTAAGAGGCTGTCACACCCTGTGCACGAGTCAGTCCCAGTCAGGACACAGCATAGACATGAGGGTCCCCGCCCAGCTCCTGGGGCTCCTGCTGCTCTGGCTGCCAGGTAAGGATGGGCAGCACTGGGGATTTACTCAGCATTGTATGGTCAGAGTCACTGGACTCTTTAGGGAAGTTCTTTTCTAATGTGATTAATGATGTAAGTATTTGTTTTTATGTTTCCACTCTCAGGTGGCAGATGTGACGTCCAGTTGACCCAGTCTCCATCTGTGTCTGCATCTTTGGGAGAGAGAGTCACCATCACTTGCACAGCCAGCCAGGATATTATCAGTAATTTACAGTGGTATCAGCAGAAATCTGGGAAAGCTTCTAAGCTTCTTATCTATGGTGCAAGGAGTCTGCAATCTGGGGTGCCTTCGAGGTTCAGTGGCAGTGGATCTGGGACAGATTTCGCTCTCACCATCAGCAGCCTGGAGTCTGAAGATGTTACCACTTATTACTGTCAACAGGGTCATTATACCCCTCCCACAGTGATACAAGCCATAACATAAAGCTCCAAACAAGCAGATGTGTGAGGCTGAGCTTCCCCAGTTTCTCTTTCTGGTCTTTGCATCTGCTAAGAGTGTTTCTCAGATGCAGCCAGGATCTGAAGGTCATTTGAAGCTTTTAGAGAAGGGATCAGACAGAATCCTGGTCCCTTACCTCTGTTTCCTCCTCAGCTCCAGCAACACAGTTATGATGATGTCTCTTCTAATTTAATAAAGGCAAAATTCACTACACTTATAGAGTGTGTATTAGAGCAAGTGTTGACATTCATACAGAAAAAGGCAAGCAATAGTAGGTATTTCAAGCAGAAATATGAAGTAAATCACATAGAATGCGAATTTAAATTCTTTTCAATAACCAGAAATATACTGAAAAAATCATATAAATAATCAAAACACAGAATGAGTTGAACATTGTGGCACTTGCCTGGAATCATAGCAGTAGTTGGGTTGAGGCAAGATGATTGTCATAAATCCAAAACTAGGCTTGTGCTACATAATGACTTTAAGGACAGTCTAAGCTACTGAAACCCTGTGTCAAAAACAAAGAAATCAAATAAACAAACAAATACACCAATAGCAACAACAAAAGTGGATTCTAGAAATCAATGATTCTCAATCTTCAGAAGCCCAAGAAAACTGGCAATATAAATTCCAAGCAGGAATTATTTTAGTAAACTTTATTAGAATATGCAGAAACTTATGAAAGGTCATATTCTATAGTGATTAAAAAATAGATGCTAGAAATACAAGATCCTCTGATGTATCCTCAGTAGCTGTAGCACATCTACCACTCACATTATGATCAATCCAATCATACAGTTCTCAGATGTGACTTGAAAACCCAGGTGGCAGAGCACTGAAGTTCTCCGCAGAGCATAGCACAACATCACAAGTGATTCTCCAGCCACTCCTCTCCCTGAAGGTGTGTAAAGATCATGTTGCATCCTCCTGCTCTAGCTACAAGACTGAAGCCTCTCTTTGAGAAGTTAGACAGGGCATTGAGTTGGATAAAGCCATTTAGGAAAACCTACTTCCAGAAATGATGATGATTACAGAAACGCAGCATATCTGCTGATTACTTTATATGCCAGTATTTTCCCCAGCCTAGAGTTTCTAAGATAAGTAGGAACTGAAGAATATTTTTAAATGTGCTGTGTAGTGAAATCAGAAAGTTGAAGTCACAACATGAAAGCATCGTGAAATCACACTGTCAACAGAAAGCCAAAAATTTTCTTGAAATGTGTAAGCCATTGCTGTCAGAACGTGTCATGTAAGTAGCATGGAAAGCAGCTGCAAGCTGGGGTGGCCAAGCATGTAATGTGGCTTCCCTTCATCCCACCACCCTCTCACTAAGAAGAGCTCACTTTGTCAGGTCAGCACTGATCCCTTCCAGAGTCAGCACCTGCAGTAACCTCATTATCTCGCACCAGGTCCCAACAGTTAATGGCTCTCTATCTCTTTAGTGTCTGCAGTGAGAACCCAGTCTCTGGGACATAAGTCCTATTGGATAATCTACATCCAAAACTTAGCACCTCTTATCTCCACTTCTAATTGATACAAAATGAAATTTGGAATACTTTACAATTACTATTCTTAGCTAAGGATAATATACACAAACATTTGCGTGTACAGGTAAAGGCGAGCATTTGGGGCCCTTTGCTCACTCCTGTAACTCATCAAGAGAATTCTCAATTCCAAATAATCATCACTCTTTAGTATATTCCAGAATAAACAATTTGTGGAGACAAGATGAGTAGCCTGCATTAGTCAAGTAGGAAGTGAGCTGTGTCAGTGTAGTCAAACCATGAACATGAAAATCCAGGAGAATGAAGTGCGTGTTGCAAGTTCTCAGTCACTGATTTTTGTGTGGCCGTTTGTCAATCATTATTCTTCAAATACTGACTGACACAAAATTTCCACATCTAGCCCTTTGTGTAATGGCTTATTTAAAATGTATAGCCTTAATATAAATATTCAGTAATCAATTCATGAAGATCTTGAGAAGTTAAAGCTAAGTAATACTTGAGTAAATGAGGAAAGTCTGTCATTATGCCTACATGTGTATAATGTGAACACAGGTGCACCTGTTTCACTAGATATGTTGTTGGATACACACACACATATGCATACGCTAATGACTATGTTGAAATGTTAGGTTAAGTCAAGCATTTCTGTATGTTTCTGGATTATTTCTCATTATACAGACACGCTTTTCCTTTGACATTTGTCAATCATTTGAATTCGACTGACTTCATACCACTGTGTTAGTCAAGAATGTCCTGGGAGAATGAAAATCATACAGGGTAAACTCTAAGTATCACAGATCATAGTACTTTGGCACAGAGCAATTTGCAGTTCAGTGACATTGAATACTGACTATGATGGATTATTACACCTTTGCAAAAACACACATGAAGGAGTGGAGGCAAGAAAATACTGGAAGCACTACGACTGGGCCCTTCAAATTGACCAATGTTGAAAATGATGAATCTCCAAGGAAACTTCAACTCTAAAGGTCATTGATGAGCAGGTGAATCTCAACTGTTAACATTATCCAGTGCTTACACTTCATTGAATCGCTCTTCCCAGCTGGACAAATGAGGTGATGGCAAATACAAAGTAATAAGTTTTTCAAACCTAACCAAAACTCACATGGTTACTGGTACTTTTTACTAATCCTAATTATTGTTGTGCTAGGCCAGCTAAACACCTGTAAAATATATGACTATGTTCACCCATGACTCAGCCCCCCTTAACCCTCTGCAATGTTCTCAAAAGTGCTGAAATTAACTGACTGTTTGCCAGGATGTGCTGTCCCATTTCTTTTCAAAGATAGCATATGGTAACATATCAGCATGCCCACAAAATGATCTCACCTAACAAGTTGACACAAAGTCCAGTAAAGTAAAGGATAAAGATAAGACTTTCCAGTGTATGACTATCACTGAGAGACAAACTCTTTTAACCAGGTTGTGCTTTTTGCTTTAAATTTTGCTCACTGTAAAGGCTCGACACCACTCTGAGTCTCCCTGCATGGAGGATCTTGGGCAATCCAGGCTGCTCTGAGCCTCCCTGCATGGAGGATCTGAGGCAGTCCAGTTGCTCTGAACCTGCCCCGCGTGGAAGATCTCAGGCAGTCCCAGCCAGCTGGTTATTATTACTATTATTAAAGGCTCCCAAACTTCTGATTTGGCCGTGGTCTCCTTGGTACGGTTTGGTGTCAGATCATTACATCTGGAGGTTCCACTGAGGTCTCCTTAGGGAGTTCCAACTGAACCAGACCAACCTTCGTAGTCGCAGTTACAATCAGAGGGAGTCCTGAGAAGATGTGCCTCACCCTCAATCCATCCCTGTGTCTCCGAAGGGAAAAATTCTTAATCCGCACCTTTGGGCCATTTGTTTGCTTCTTGCTGTTAAGATTTGATTCAGTTTTCTCTGGGGTGCCCCATTTGGACTCCACGGCTGGCAGACGTGCCACTTAGTGCCAAGGAGATTCAGTTTCACTTTTGTCTTGGTCTGTGTTCATTTGTGGTGTTCAGTGTTGTATGTCATGGGTCAAGGTGCTTCTGCTTCACTTACGCTGCTTCAATGTGTTCTTGACCATTTCACTGAATTTAAACAGCACGCAAAAGGATACAGAGAACCAGTTTATCCTGGAAAGCTGCTCGCTTTCTGTGCCTCAAAAAATGCAGCCCCTCTTCTAAGGTCCTCCTCTCTTGTTCCCATGGTCCCCAGCACCAATCTGGCTCTAGCCTGACTCCCCATCTCTCTGCTTCCTCCCCCTTATCCTTTTCCTGATTCTGCTGCTTCTGTTGCAGCAGCCCTTCAGCAACTCTGCCTCTTCCTCCTCTGACCCCCCACCTCTGTGCTCTCTTGCCTCTCTGAGAGGTCCCTCACTGGGACTCAGACGGTTAACCTGTTTTTGTTCATGTTCCCTTTTTAGTGATGGATTTGTTTGGCTGGAAACATCAATGCCCCACCTCTTAAAGGATCCTCAGTGTTTCCTCACTCTCCCAAAGTCTGTCTTTGCTACCCATCGTCCTGCTTGAGACAATTGCCAGCAACTCCTACAGGTCCTGTTCACTGCTCAAGAGTGTGATCGCATCTGCCAAGTGAACCCAAAACGCAGTCCCACCCCAATGGTCAACCTTCCAGTGACCCCCAGCAGTTTGAATAGCGTTTCCCCTAAGTCCACCCTGACTGGAATCCCAATGCTGCTGCAGGTAAGGAGGCTTTCGAACAATATCGCCAGACTCTGCTCACTGCCTTAAAGTTACTGTGATCAGTCAGAGACCTGATGAATCACCATCAGCATTTTTAGAGCACCTCCAGGAGGCCTATCAGATTTATACGCCTATTGATCTGGAGGCACCTGAGAACAGACGAGCTCTTTATATAGCCTTTGTTACCCAGTCAGCCCCTGATATTAGAAAAAATTTACAAAAGTTAGAGGACTTTGAGGGAAAGACTGTCCAAACTGGTTGAAATTGCTCAAAAGTTTTTAACAACTGAGAAAACCCCAGAGAACTAAACAAAAAGATGTCAAGAGTTCTGCTAGCTATCACTTCCAAATCCAATCAGACAGTAAGCCAAGGCCAAAAAGAAACTAAACAAAAAGACAGTAAGAGACCACCTCTAGAACAAATCAATGTGCCTGTTGTAAGGAGTTAGGTCACTAAAAAAAGACTGTCCAAAGTTAAAAGGAAAGCAAAAAGAAAAACCCACTGGCACCCCAGTCTTGTCAGTACAAGATAATGACTGAGACTGTGAGGGCTCCCTCAGCCCCCAGGAATCCCAGGTAACCCTCACTGTGGGAGGCCAACCAATAAGGTTTCTGGTAGATTCAGTGCTGGATCTCAAAGATGCCTTCTTCAGTCTGCCACTGGCTCCAGGTTCAAAAATGTACCCACCCTATTTGATGAGGCACTCCATCAAGACCTCCTTGACTACCACGCTGAGCACCCACAGGTGACAGATGCCATGCTTTTTATGGATGGAAGCAGTTACCTACATGAGGGAATTCATGTGTCAAGTGCAGCCATTACCACTGAGACTGAGGTAATCTGAGCTGCTCTGTGGGCCCACACACTTCTGCCCAACATGCTGAACTAGTAGCTTTGACTCAGGCACTCCACTGGGCTACAGACAAAGCTGTCAACATATATACAGATAGCAGATATGCCTCTGACATTGTCAATGTACATGGAGCAATCTACCAAGAAAGAGGTCTTCTCACTACAGAAGGTAAAACTGTTAAACATGCTCCAGAAATCTTAGACTTACTGGATGCTGTCTGGAAGCCAAAAGGTGGCGATTATCCACTGCAAGCCTCACTAAAAAGATGATGGCCCTGTTTCCAGAGGTAACCATCTGGCCAACAAGACAGCCAAGACAGTAGCAAAATCAGTGGGGATCCCCTCAATGGCCTGCATAGCCTTGTCCATGCCTAAACTGCCTAAACCTACCTACTCAGAGTCAGATCTAAAGTTGGCAGTTACTCTAAAGACTCAGCTTGCCACAAGAGGATGGTACTCACTTCCAGATGGTCGAATTCTAATTCCTGAAGCTTTGGGGACTAAAATAATTCAAGATGTCCACCAAGCCACCCATCTAGGAGGAACCAAGCTGACAGAACTTCTCCGTCAGACTTATTTCATCCCAAATTTAACATCCAAGGATAAGAATATAAGTCGATGGTGTGTACAATGCGCCCAGGTAAATCCAAAGGCTAAACCTGTTCCAGAACCACTTCACAACAGACAATGAGGGTCACATCCAAGAGAACATTGGGAAGTTGATTTCACTGAAATGAGTCCTGGACGCCACAGCTATAAGCATCTTTTTGTTTTTGTAGATACTTTCACTGGGTGGCCTGAAGCCTTCTCCACAAAATCAGAGTCCACCTCAATAGTAATACAAAAGCTGCTACATAAAATAGTGCCCTGATTCGGTTTGTCACAAGTAATGAGGTCCGACAATGGCCCAGCTTTCATAGCTCAAATCACCCAAAATTTAGCTAAGTGTTTACAGTTTAATTGGAAACCACATTGTGCCTACCAACCGCAGAGCTCCAGCCAAGTAGAACGCATAAATCAGATCATCAAGGAAACTATTTCCAAGATGGCCATTGAAACTGGCAAAAACTGGGTAAGTCTCCTTCCTTTTGTCTTTTTGTAAGCCTGATGTACATGACCAAAGTCTTATTAAGTCCCTACAGGTACTTCAACCCGTTCTCCAAAAGCTCATCACCTGTTTAGAGCCCACTTCCAGCCCTGACAACCTCATCTGACTCAACTTGCTCCTGATCCTGCCAGAACAGCCTGAAGCACTACCAAATTAAATCACTATGTTCATCATCAAATTAAAATGCTGATTCTTTTCCCCCTGCCTTTTTGGGGAGAGTACAGAAAGATTAACTTAAGACTATAAATCAAAAAGCTACTGGAACTCTCTAGTGGGCCAAGAGAATGGTTGCACAGGTTTCTATGCTGGCCATCTGTTACTTTTAAGAATGGTATGAAGCTATGACCAGTGAAGGGAAAGTGAAAGTGCTGATGGAGGTAGAGTAAGTGAAAAAGCTTGCTGATCAGTGAGGAGGGATTCTACATAATGAAAGCCAGAGTAAGGAAGCCTCTCAAAAGGCATTACAGAGAGAAAAGTAAATGTGTTCTGAACTTAAGGCAATGTGAATGTACTTGACAGACTTGGTTTTGAGAATGTAGCCACATAGACCTGTACACAAAAGTGACCTACTCTAAATATTCAGTGAGATCTTCAGGCTCCAGGGTCTTTGTGAGTTCCTATAATACTATATATTTTATTTAAAAGAAAATAGATACAGAAGATAGAAACAAAAAGCAAGAAAGACAAACAACAACAACGACAGATCTGATACAATTACACTGTAGGTTTACACTCTGAGGTGGTTGAAGTTTGACAGTAGTTACAATATTGTATATCGTTATCTTCATAGGGGTTGATTATATTGACAGACATAGACACGCAAGGTTCATCAATTCAGGAATATTAACTTTTATTTTTCAATAGCTAATGTATTTAGTAATACAGTTTTTTTCCTGTCTTATTTATGCATATTTATAAGTTTATGCCTTTTTCCTTTTCCCTTCCTTTCTTCCATTCCCCTTAGAGTACCTCTTGTAATCATTGAAATAACTACCCATAATATCAGGTCTAATATAATCAAACTAAATAGTTCAGAGTGAAACCAATAAAGGATAAAAGAATGGTCATACTTAAGAGAATCAAAAAAACTAAAGGATTCAACTATCAACAACAACATATCCTATACTGTAAAATTATAGGTTTTGGAATTTAGATGGTTGAAATTTACAGTAGTTGCAACATTGTATATCATTACCATTAAGGGGGCTGTTCAGATTGACAGATAAAGACATGTAGGATTGATTTGATTATATGAATATCAACTGTTCTCTCTCACCAGTTAATGCATTTAGTAGTATAGACTTTTAAACTATCTTATGAATATCTTCATATAAAACTATGTCTTTTTTCCATAGCTTCCTTCCTTGATTCCCCTTGTAATACCTCCCATTGTCTTCAAACTAAATGCCCTTACCAAATGGCCAAGTATAGTCAAACAGAATAGTATTGAATAAAACGAATAACAAATAAAGTAATGGAGGCAATACATAGTAATGCAACATTGATTTCTACAATGCCTCATATTAGCTTCAAGGCAGTTGCCTATATCATCTGTTGTAACACAAACACACTAAAATAGGTTAAAATCCCTCAGAACAGAGCAGCGAAAGTAATACCTGGTTTTGAAGCAAGGTGATCATATATCATTGAAGGCTACCCTTATACATTTTGCTATCTTTAAGATAGCTGTCTTTGTCATCATTTATGATAAAGTTAGGCCAGTTGAGGTAGAATAGGATTAAACTAAACAGCTCATTGAAAACAATACTGGACTTAACTCCCGTTGATGGATTATTCATTTGTCTGCCCTGCTCGGAGGTATCTCTCTGTCGCTGTTTCTGGAGCAGTGGACTTCTTTATCTCTCTCCAGAATGTCCTTCAGTATTCTTTGTAGGGTTGGTTTGGTTGTCATAAATTCTTTTAGTTGATCTTTGTCATGGAAGTATCTTGTTTCTCCATTGATTTTAAAAGATAATTTTGCAGGGTACATCAATCTGGGTTAGAAGTTATTTTCCTTCAGGGCTTGAAATATTTCACTCCAGGCTCTTCTTGACCTGATGATTTGTGTTGAGAAGTCTGTCATGATTCTGATGGGCCTTCCTTTGTAAGTAATCTGTCTTTTTTCTCTAATAGCTTTTAGCATTTTGTTTTTGTGTTGAATTTCTGGAATCTTGATTATTATATGTCTGGGTGTAGGTATATTTTGGTCAAGTTTAGCTGGAGTTCTATATGCTTCAGTTATCTGAAAGTCTGTTCCTGTTCCCATACTTGGAAAACTTTCTGTAATTATTTCTGTAAATAGGCTTTTAATTTGATTTGTATTGATGCCTGCTTTTTCACTCACACCTTTCATTTGTAAATTATATTTCCTTGGGTTGTCTTACAGCCGTTGCACTGCCACTTCCAGATTTCTTATTATTTTTAATAAGTCTTGTCTCTCTTTCTCCCAGGTTGCCATTTTCTCTTCGAGATATGAAAGACTATCTTTAGTCTCCTTCAGGTGGTTCTGCCAACTTTTATTGGAGTCTTTGAGTTCCTGGTATTCTCTCTGAATCTAATTGATGTGTTCTAAGTCTTTATTTGTTTCATTCTCAGTCTCCTTTGATTTTCCATCCTCCACCTTTCCAGCTATGTCTCCTTTAGAGGCGCTTAGGGATTGCCCTATTATGTATTTCATTTCAATTCTCAGTTGGGCTAACAGTGCCGTTTTAATTTCTTTCATAGCTTCATGGAGTTGTCTCCCCACTTCGGTTTTCATCTCCTCTGAGAGTTTAATTTTTGGACTCCCGACCTTATCTGCCTTTGTGTTATCTGGGTTTGTGCTGCTTGTATCGGAGTCTGGAGAGTGCCCTCTACCTTTCCATCTTGGCATTTTCCTGAGCTTTGCTGAGAGCCCGTGTTGGTCCACTGTGTTTCCCCAGCGTGCCTCCGCTCCGCAGATGTCTGGTGTAGTGCAGGAGAATAGGGCCATCCACCTGACTTCCTCTATCACCCCCAGGGAGCCCGTGCCGATTCTGCCAGGACCCTCCAGGGCCTGATGTGGGCAAGAAACTGTGCCTAATTAGGTGTGGTCCGGTCTCAAGATGAATGCCTGTTCCTCACTCTCCCTCAGGAGTGGGGTTGGGGGGCTAGGGCCCACCAAATTCACTCACTCACCAGCTCACAACCACCTCTTTCCACAATCGATCACTGCCTCCGCTATCTCCACCTCAGCCACAGAAGTTCAATCGCGAATCACGCATCGCGAGCACTTTAATTGCACCTTCCCAGTTTGAGTCCGTTGCTAATTGGATTCAGCTCCAGTCATAGGCGCCGCCACCTTTGTTTGTTTACTTCTTCTTTTTTTACTCTTTCCATGGGCTACAGTTCTCGTCCTAGACTCCTCTTAGGTCCAGAGGACCCATCTTCCTCCCCTTTCCTTCTTTCTGTTGTTGTATTATTTTATATTCCAGCATTTGGATGGTATATTCCAGGGAGTCTCCCTATGGCGGTGTTATCAGGTCAGCCATTTTGCAGGAAGCCCCATACTATATATTTTAAATTGGCTATACAGTATTAGGAAACTTGCCAAAGCTTTCTTGCAAAGCTTGCCACTTCAAATGGGAGAGATAAATTTTAACATGAAAATCTGTTTTGTTAAAAGCTATACTTTTTGCCACTGCTAAGCACTTAAACAAGATATATGTTTGGTTGTCCTTATATCTTAACTAATCATGTTGCTTCTATACTAATCACTCTGGGGTAATCAAAGATAGTCTAAGCAAACTAAGAAAACAGCTTCAAGACCAGGAAGAAAAAAAATTAGAACAAAACTGGTTTGAGTCTCTGTTCAGTACCTGCTCTTGGTTAATTATTTTGTTATCTGTTTAATTAGACCCCTATTGCTTGTACTGGTGTTAGTGACTATAGGTCCATGTGCTACTAATTGCATCTCCAATTATGTACAACAAAGAACCCAATCTGTAAAAATGCTGGTACTTCGTGGTGTTCACTATGATACATTGTCTCAAATTGACAATTATGATGAATCAAAGATTTGATTCCCAACTAAAATCAGTGGGGAATGTGCTAGGTCAGTTAAAAGCCTGTAAAACAAAAGTCTATGTTCACCCATGACTCAGTCCCCCTAAACCCTCTGCAATGTTCTTAAAGTGCTGATATTAACTGACTGTCTGCTAGGATGTGCTGTCCCCTGTTTCTTTTCAAAGATAGCATATGGTAATATATTGGCCTGCCCACAAAATGATCTCACATAACAAGCTGACACAAAGTCCAGTAAAGGAAAGGGTAAAGATAAGACTTTCCCATGCATGACTATCACTGAGAGACAAACTGTTCTAACCTGGTTGTGTTTTATGCTTTAAATTGTGCTCACTGTAAAGGCTCACACTACTCTGAACCTCCCTGCATGGAGGATCTCAGGCAGTCCAGGATGCTCTGAGCCTCCCTGCATGGAGGATCTCAGGCAGTCCAGGATGCTCTGAGTCTCCCTGCGTGGAGGATCTCGGGCAGTCCAGGCTGCTCTGAACCTCCCTGCGTGGAGGATCTCGGGCAGTCCAGGCTGCTCTGAACCTCCCTGCGTGGAGGATCTCGGGCAGTCCAGGCTGCTCTGAACCTCCCTGTGTGAAGGATCTCGGGCAGTCCAGGCTGCTCTGAACCTCCCTGTGTGAAGGATCTTGGGCAGTCCAGGCTGCTCTGAACCTGCCCCATGTGGTGGATCTCAGGCAGTCCCAGCTGGCTGGTTATTATTATTATTATTATTAAAGGCTCCCAAACTTCTGATTTGGTCTTGATCTCGTTGGTCAGGTTCAGTGTCAGACCATTACATCATAAAAACACATGCACTGCATAAATTGATGGGAGTATATATATTTGCCTGCATGTATACAACATGAGTCCTTCATATACATTTTTTTTACTTTCTGTCCTGTCCTTATTTTCTCCTCTCTCTCTCCTCACTCCTTCCACTTCTTTCTACCCTCAGAATTCTTAGTCCCTAATCATCCCTCCATTATATGCAATGCAGCATTTTTCTATTTTACTTTCCACATGTTATGGTTTATATCTAGATGTTCCCCCAAATCCTCTCATAAGTGAGACTCTCATAAGTGAAGGCTACTGGGGGTGATTGGATCATGTGTGCCTGATCCTGGATCAGTCCACAGATTGCTTTTTCAACACGCAGTGTGTAGGTGAAGAATTTATTGAGGACAAAAGACTCATCCTCAGTAATATTTGCCTGACATCATACCATGGTGTTAAGTCACTGATGTCTGGGATGAATGTGAATCACACAGGGTAAACTCCAAGTCACAGTTCATGGTACCTCAGTCACAGTACGTTGGTGGAAACAACCACTGGGCTTAGAGCTTGAATGCAATAAAATTGAAAATAAATAATAACAGATGTGTAGCTCCCTGCCTGACTTGCCATGAGATTTTTCTCCTCTTCCATGCTTTCCTGACTTGCAGCCAGACAACTATGGTCTAAAGCCTCTACAAATTGAGAGCTAAAATAACCCTTTCTTCCTTTAACTTGTGGGTGTCAGGTATTATGTCCCAGAAGAGACAAAGAATCTTAGATAACATGTGCAAGTAAACGTGTCACATTTGTCTTTCTTTGTCTGGCTTATTTTCTTTAACATGATTCCTTTTATTGGACTATATTTACCTTCAAATGACAAGATTTAATTTTCTTGTATGAATAAGTGGTAACCTCCTGTGTCTGTATACCATAGTTGTTTTATCTGTTAATCTGTTAAAGTAAACCTGGGCTGATTCCATACTTGCTATTGTGAATAATGTCCCAATTAAGGTACATACTGTACATAGCAATCTGTTCTGTATGCTGGCTTCATTTCCTTTTGAATATAACCAGGAGTGGGATACTTGGATCACATAGTTGTTCTATTTTGTGTATTTTGAGGAAACCCTCAAAATACTGCTTTCCATCATGGGTTTACTAGCATTATTCCACCACAAATGCAGAAGCATTTTTTACATACATGCTAAAATTTGTAGTGTTTAAGCATATCTTTCCGTTCCTCTGTGCATCTAACTTAGCAAGAAAAATGACATCTCCTGAATCCACTAAGTCACAGGACAGATGAGTGGGTCAGTCTCCCACTCAGAGTTTAATTGATTGTGGTGAGCCTGAGGGACAACGCAGTTCCTCAAAACTGTTGCAGCCTTTAACTTGACTCCTCCTCCCAGTTTTGCTGTGTGGTGAGGCTCAGCTCCTGCAGCTGTATTCTCCTTGTGGTGGTTTCTGACATTTAGCCCTGCTTCCAGGAATGCTTTGCAGCCTTATCTATACTATAAGGACTTAAGGCCTCTGAAATCTTTCTTTCTTCACAACACAGCATGCCCAAACCATTTATTAATTCCAAAATAAAACACCTAGCTGAGGTAATGTGCAAAAATCCATCTAAAGTCTGGTCTGTAAATTTCTTTTCTAAAAGAATTGTTTAGAAAATAGAAAATCAAGAGAAAAAAAGACAGAAATCCCATTCAAAATAATAACAAAAGCAGCAACCTGATTCACCTTACCCTTTTCATTGTTTACTTATGTGTTGAAGACATGCTATTCACTCAACAATGTGCTCAGCACTGTGGAACAGCATTACTCTAACTTTTAGACACAGTATTCTACATAAGTTTAAAGCAAAAAAATCTATTTTTTCATTAACATTTCCAGGTTGTACCTAGTTGAGAAAAAATAGAAGAGGGTGTCCCATCCTTTCACAATCATCGTGGCGGCCCCACACTTGTTACCTGAGATGATGTAATAGACAGAAGTTGAGATGAGCCTGACCTAAGGGCTGAAGGACAGTTTTCCAGTGTGACCTTTATCTCTGTCCTCCTGGTACATCTGAAGGATGTCAGGTAATGGAAAATGTATGCTGCCTGGGAGGACAAAGTTGAGGATGCTTGATTTTTCTGAAATAAAACAGCTTAGCATTAAAGGTGCTAGTCAGCAAAGGGCCTGGTTCTAGGATATTTTTGCAACTTCCAGCAGTGAGACTGGAGAGCAACTGAAATCATGTCCACTGTACCTGAAAGCCAAGAGCATTTTTATAATGGAAATTTGGGAAAGAATATGTCGTTCACTTTGAACCTACACTAGTATAAATAAGGGGGGAGATTACACCAGATGAGATGAATTGTGTGATAGGAGGAAGATGTACAAAAGGATGTATTTATAGCTCATGGAATGCTTGGGTTAACAGTTGAGAAACTAAACAGTATCTAAGATTCAGTGGCCCTGGTAGATGTCATCATGGCAACATGTTTAAGATTTCAGCTGGAAGAAATCATTTCTTTGCCTGCAGTTATTACTGGTCATCTTCCTATTGTCTCTTTCTGTCTCTGCATCCTCCAGTTTTTGCAATTAAATTTGTGGCATCTTATAATATTTTCATCATGCCATGAAGATAATGACTGAAAATCATCAACAAAAGTTAGTACAAGCAAGAAATCATTGAGCTTCTCTGGAAAATAAGCAGGATGACGCTATAGTCTTGAAGCTGAGAACTAGAGAGTGATGAGTAGGAAAATCTCATCAGGATTTGAAATTGGACACAGTGGAGAAACCACCATTCAGAAATTATTAAATTTTAATTGAGAAAGAAATACAACGAACTAATGTAACTACAATACTTGCCAATAACTCAATCCCACTTATCACTGCTATATCTAATCAAAGGAAAAAGAAGTGTGAAACAACTACCAGGTACAGGGTGGTTGTTGTGTACAGTAAAAACCACAGGGTATTTCTCTGCATGTGGCCACAAGAAGGAGCAAGTGCAAAACTGTGATTTCAGAGAAGACTCTGCAAGTGTCTAGAATTATCCTGGAGTCCTAGGTGATGCTGGATTGCACTATTACTGATTCATTGTTCCCTTCCATAGCTTATCACTTTCATATAGGAATCATGCTGCCCATTCTTCCAACACACCTCATGTCCATTGGCAAGGATCACTCAGGACAGACTCAGAAGGACCTGATCAGGGAAGTACTGGCTACAACCTGCTCTTCTGTCACATACAGTGAAAAGTAGAGAGATTATGATTCTGATGAGATGGTGCACAAGGAAAATACACTTGAAAAGTAACCCTTAGTCTAACAACAAAAGAGTGATGCTTTGATCCTTGTGTTGTAGACAAGAAATAATGTGCTCCTTATCCAGATGGGAGAAAGTTCATCTAAGGTTACGCATACAGGGCTTGAATATCTGTAGATCACACTAATGTTTCCTCCCAAGCATCATCTCAACCTGGCTCCAGAGTTTGGGCTGGCATGATCTATCTTCCAGCTCCTCAAGAACGATGTAAAATATCTGTCAATGACTAAAAGACAATGTAACATGGTGCATCTCAGTATATTTATATCAATAGTGACATTCAGGAAAGAAAAATGGGCAAAAAGCTATCCCTCAAAACACAATGAGAAATTATCATGTTACAATTCATTTTCTTTCAGGTATGAATCCTCTAAGATAATGTAAATACATTTTATTTTCATTCATATATCATTACCTGCTAACCCTGAGTCCATGGTTGAACTGTTTCCGGGCAAAACTCTTTCAGGGCCACAGCGGGGTATCTTTCTCAAAGGAGCCTGCGGTTACAGGTCAGACAGACACTTGCAATCCTGAGTTTTCTGTAGAGAAACACTCATATGTTGATAGTCTATATTTGTCATTAAAAAGAAAAATAAAGATGATTTGTTCTGATCCTGCTCATCCAGGATGAAAACATCTCCTATTAACCCTGCCAGGATGCTCTTGGTAGGTCAACTTGATTGCATTGCCAGTCACCTAGGGCATTAATAGAGCTTATGTCTAGGTTGACCTGGATGAATGATGGAAGCAGGATCCTGGGGTCTGTATCTGCCCCCTGTCCTCCATTGTGCTGTCCCTCTGCTCTCCTTCCTAGATGCCATGTATTATGCAACTTTATTACACCAACTCCATATCCCATGATGGAACCACTTGGAGCCAGCTGCTATGGACTGAATGGTCTGAGGCTATGATGAAAATATTTCTCTCCTGCTTTAAGAAGTGCATGTCAGGTGTTCGGTCCCAGCAATGGGAAATCTGACAAATCCCCATGATTTCGAATCCTTTCTGCATATAGATGAATTACAATGCACGAAATGTGATGGTTATTTTCATTCAGTGTTGGACACAACTGAGAACAAGGATGGAGGACTGTGTGTCAGTTTTATTGGGGGAAATTCCCAGTGCTGGTCAAGCTGAATCACATCAGTCTTTACTGTCTTAAAAACAAAAATTGTGTGCCATGTGAGAAATACACAACACAGGAGTAGCTTAAACCTTAGATGAATCTCATCAACTTGGGACCTCTAAATTCAGTCAAGTAACTCACATCCCAAATGTCTTGTTTGTGAGTTGCATCGCTGGATGCTCTGTGTTTTCTTCACCCAGCTCAGAAGCTCTCACAGGCAGCTCCTAAATTTAGGCTCTCTCAAAATTTATGAGCTTCAACCTAAAAACGTATAACAATTGTCTTACATGTTGCTCTCCTATGGAAACAAACATTTACAAGGCCAGACTCTTGTGAGACCTGGAAAAATTACTGATGCTCTGAGATTGACTTGGCTGCTTACCCACTCACATCACCTTCTGTTAAGTCATCACTGTTATCTGGAAAGAATTTTTCATATTGTCAATGTTTCACTTTTCAAGAATGCATGATTCCCTCTAATGATTGCATTATCCTCTTCTTCAACCTTTTAAAACAAACAACATTTCCACTGTCGCCTAAAACCCTGAACCCTCTGACTAAAAGTATAGCCATTATCCAGGCCAGATGTGTCTATGAATGTAATTTTATTCAGTTTCTTGTAACTGAAACACAACATCGGACACCTACAATTTAAGGAAAGAGAAGTCCATTTTGGCTCACAGGTTGCAGAGGTTTCAGCCAGTGGCCAGCTGGCTCCAAGGAGGAGTAGAATGGC
>RJWM01017862.1:0-42322 GCA_004363535.1 Dasyprocta punctata | reverse complement strand
AGCACCCTCACTTCATAGCCAAGCAGATCATATTTAAAATACAACCTGGAGGCCAGATTACATCTAAAGTCAGCCTTTCCCACAGTGCGTTCCATTCAGTGTTTATAGAGTTTCATAATGTTTACAGGGATTTCCAATGTCTCAAAGAAAAGGACGAATAAATGGCATTCCGTCATCAGATGAGTTCTGGGGAATCCAGTCTACACAATTCCCCAGCTTCTTCCTCTGCAGAGTGCTCGGGGTCTGTAACACAGTAGTGCTCGGAGGGGGGGGGGAGGTAAATTGAACCATGGATTAGTTCTTTTTTTGCAGTGTGGTATTCTCAAATGTCTTTAGATATTTTCAGCCTTTACAAATGGCCATAAATTATACTGGATGGCAGGGGAGAAATGGAGGTAGGTTGTCTATACTGGTTTCATACTTGAACTGCATGTTCCAAGCTGACACTCACTAGCATTAGGATGCATTTAGACTGGTGTACCAGGCTCTTGGTACTTTACCCGTCTACCTATGAGTTCTCTGTTCTACCTCCCAGGCTACATCCAAGCCTTTCACCATAGATACCCAAGGCCCCTATTCAAAGGTATTCCTGCTTTTGTACCTAAAGATATTGATTTTTAAAGTATCAGTGCTCTGGAAAAGAAATTATTTTTTTGATACCAGAGATTTTGATATTTAATTTTATTGGTACATTTTAGATATACATAATGATCACATTCATCATAGGGAATTTGTACATGTACATAACATATCTTGATTTTCTTTTTCCCTCAATCCCATCTCCTCCTTCCAACCCCTCTTCCCCTCCTTATTCACAAAAGCTGTTTCCATTTTTTTCTTTCCATTCTTTTTTTCCCTTTTCCCTTCCTTCCTCTTCCCCACCCCCCTTATTCCCCTTCCTTTTGAACATTTTCTCCCCATTTCCCAATATCTATTATACAGTTTGGTCCTTATTTACTTTTTCACTTTCTCATATCAGAGAAACAATATGATATTTAAACATGTGGGTCCCATTTATTTCACTTAAGAGTATGGTCTCAGCTGGGCGTGGTGGCGCACGCCTTTAATCCCAGCACTCGGGAGGCTGAGGTAGGCGGAGCGTTGTGAGTTCGAGGCTGGCTTGGGCTAAAACGCGGCGCAAGGCCGGCCTGAGCTACATAGTGTGACCCTGCCTCAAAAAACCAGGGCCGGGAGTTTGGCTCAGTGGCTTAAGCGCCTGCCCTGGCAGACGCGAGGCTGTGAGTTCGATCCCCGGTGCCGCAAAAAAAAAAAAAAAAAAAAAAAAGAGTATGGTCTCAAGATGTCTCAAATTTAACCTTCTTTATGGCAGAGTAATACTCCAATGTATAAAAAACCCACACCTTCTTTATCCATTCATTGGTTGTTGCGCATTTGGTTTGTTTCAAAGATTTAACTGTTATAAATTGTGCTGCTGTAAACGTGGGTGTACATATATCACTGTGGTATGATGCTTTTAATTCTTTCTGGAAGATACCCAGAAAGGGAATAGGTGCATGACATGGAACTTCTAGTTTTAGTTTTTTGAGGAATCTCCACACTGATTTCCACGGTGGTTGCACCAGTCTGCACCCCCACCAACAGTGGAGTAGGGTTCCTGTTTCCCTACAGCCCTGTCAGCATTTGTTACTGGTTGATTTTTCGATAATAGCCATTCTTTCTAGAGTGAGCTAGAATCTCAGTGTTTTTTTTTTTTCCATGTCTTGAATTAACAGTGATGTTGAACATTTTTCATATAATTATTGGCTGTTTGTGGTACTGGAGATTGAACCTAGAGCCTTCCCACTAAGCTTTATCCATGGGCCCTTGTTCCCTCTTTTTAGACAGGGCCTTACTAAATTGCCCAGGTTGGGCTCCAACCTATGATCCTCCTTCCTGCCTCAGCCTACCAGAGTACTGAGATTATAGGCAGCATCACTCCCCAATTTTTTTTAACCTTTTTTTTTTTTTCTGGTCTTAACTGGTTTTTCCAGAGATTGCTCAGAGAACTATAAAAGAAGAAAAATGTCCTGAATTCTGACCCTTGATTTTTCTGCTTCAGAACTCAATCTAGTTATTTCAATAACCCATGTTCTTTCTGTTGGAGTGAAGCCAAAACTCTGAGTAGCGCATGGCAGTGGATCTCAAGCATGAGCCAAACGTGCCTCGGCGAGAGCCCGAGTGAGCACGAAGGTCTTTCCATCCATGTGAGCGCCAAGAGCTGTCAGCAGGCCAGCAGCTCACAGTTACCACTGCCATGAAGCGAAGGATCCATGAGACCTTTTGATGTCAACAGACCCTCATATTTGAATCATTGGAAACCAAAACTAGTACTTTCAACAAATACGCCGCTTGCCAGGAGTCTGTCCTGTGTACAAGAGGACGTATCTTCAAAGTTGTAGAATAATGAGTTAAATGAAAATCTTTGGCTGTGTTTTTCAGTTTTAATCTCACAAGGCATGGCAAAATCTGAAATCACAAATGCTCATAAGCTCAAACATTACACAACCATCCTCCCTGAAATTCTAAGATTTTCCATGCCAGCATTGAACAGATTAGAAGATACTGTATTTATTCTGCAATGATACTAAATAGCGGGAGTGGTGGATGTACCTTCAGAATAAAGTCTTGATGTAACATTTTGACAGAATCACACTGATTCGAAAAACAATGAAACCACCAAAACCCTGGCCTAACACAGGACAGTCTAAAGCATTTCTTTACTTTGTTGGGAGTTTTGCAGGCATGAAAAATGTAGGCTTGATAGCTTGTGTTTTAAAGGAAATGAATCTTAAAAGAACTACTGTGAGTGATGTTCATGAACTGGGCTAATGGGAAACAGCACATAATAGATGACACATGTTTTAAGAAACGTTAGCAAGTGATCTCTCCTTTAATACATATATATACATCTACAGTGAATACTGCACAAGAATGATTATAAAATATTTCTAACATAAAGGCAGTTTGTCATGAGAACTATCTTAATATCATTTTACCTATTCATAGCGAGTATTTCATGAAGACTTAGAAAAGCAATTGTTTTTCTTCTAAAAGTTCCAGTCCAGGTTGCAGTGACATGTCACACCTGCTAAATCAAATAGCCTATGACTCAAATTCTAATCTTTGTAAGTGGTATAGAGAGATGATAAAATGTTTTCCAAATGCCGGGGGAATTTTTTTTTAAAGCTCCCAAAGCACATACTGTCTGTTTTTTGTTTTTTAAAGAATTTTTCATCGGTTCCAAGTCAGAGTTCAGTGACTACAAATATTTAGCACTGATTTTTTTTTTAAACAACAACATACTTTTTACATACAGCATTATTGCTTCAGTGAACTGGTGCCAAGAAATGTGGTCAGTATTGTTTCCAGACTCTTCAAGCAGTTGTATTCCTTGCGATGGTCAACCCAATCCTGTCTGTCCTTGACTACTTAATTTTCAGTCATTTGCAAAGTTTTCACTTAAAGTGAAAACATAGACAGACCTGAACAACTCTTATCAGCAACAGAATAAGTAATGTGGCCACCCTTTGTAGACTTTCCCACATAGGGCTTCTCATCTCAAAATAGATGACAGAAAGAAAGAATTCCTGCCCCAGATGAAGAAGCCTCAGAGAAGATGGTTTACACTTTTTTGAAAGTCCAGACTTTAAGAAAGATTCCGTCTTGCTCTAGCTTATCTTTCTAGCTCTTTTTTTTTAATTTTTAAAAAGTATTCTTTGCTGATTAACTCCATTCTGTCTATTCTCTCAAAAGACTTCAAGTTCCCACAGTACAGATGTATTCAATTTTATTAGTTTGCACTTGATATATTGCTTTGTAACTGTTCAAGGCATTTTTTTGTGAACATTATGTTTCTGTCTTCCAAACTATACTCTAAGCTTCTTAACAATAAAAACCATGCTTTGCCTTCCCCCTGAGATTTTTTTTTTTACTATGACTGCATTAAAACTATAAATTAATTTGGAAGAAATGACATCTTTATAATATTTCTCATTTCCAGCTAGCAGCAGTCTGTTTCTCCATTAATGCAAGTTTTTCTTTTAATGTCTAGCCAAAATTTTGTAGTTTTTTCCAACTATAAAAATAAAATATGCACACGGCAAAACTTTTCAAGTGAATCTTTCTCGCCTTTCCCAGGTCCCAGTCTGATCCTCGGAGATATCCCCTCCTCATCAGTTTCTTACTGTTCATGCATACGTGTGGTGTGCATGTTTATATAAACTTAAGTATCACCTTCCCCCGTCATTCTTAAAAAGTCAGGCCAGTTATCAGTTTTTTATCTTTAATTGGCAAAGAAAAAGTATTTAAAGGACACAGATCAATTTTCAGAGACCAGGCAACAGTGAGGCTAGAGCTGAGAGGCCATGAAGGAATATGTTCCCCAGGAGCTAAATACCAGTGCACTATGCACAACACAAACTACAGATCCCTCTAATGGAAGAAAAGCACTGCACTTCACGGACACACAGTTACCAAACTAGTCCTTTTACTCACAGACATTTAGATTGTTTCGCATTTTGTTTCAACTGCTACTATTGCTACAACAAACATCTGTGAACATTCTACATGCAGGAACACTGCTACAGATATCTTTGTTTATGTTGGTAAGATTTGTTGGATGAACTCCTAGAAATTGTACTGATTATATACATTTCCCCCCTGGTGCTACAGATCAAATCCAGGGCCTCACACATGCTAGGCAAGCACATTACCTACCAGTAGAGTCACATCTCTGGCCCTTTTTAAGAAATTATTTTTATTTTGAGCCAGGGTCTCATTAAATTCCTCACACTGGCCTCAAACTTGCAATCCACCTGCCTCAGCCTCCTGAGCAACTGAGTTTGCAGGACTGTGCCCCATACCCAGCAGATTACATACATTTTAAATTTTGAGTGACTTGACAAAAGAAACTGCATCAGTTTGTACTCACTCTAGCCAGGCGAAAACCTGCTTCTCCATACCCTTGCTAATACTGTGAGCTGTCAGGTACGGTTTTTGCCAGTCTAATAGTGACACACTGTATGTATTTCATCAGTTGCGCTTCTTTCATTGTAAGTGGAAACAATATCTTTTCATGTTTATAAATAGGTTTATATATTTCTTTCTGTTAAAATTCTTTACCCTAATTTTGTAAGTTGTTTATGCTTTAAGAAAAAAAAAATGCCTCGTACCTCTGTCATATATGCTAAATATATATTCTAATCTATAGTTTAGCATTTGATCTAGTTTCTGGTATTGTGAATAATACAGAAGTTTTATATCAGAGTCATCTCTTTTATAGTCACCAATAAAATCTAGTTTAATTTTCAGAACACAAATACAGTCATTCTTTGGTATTCACAGGGGACTGGTTCCAAGACCTCCCATGACTACACAAATCCAAAGATGCTTCAGTCTCTTATATAAAATGGCATGGTATTTACATATACCTTACATTCTCCCACATACTTGAAATCATCTTAAAATCTATGGCAAGGTAAGCTATGTAAATGGTTGCACTGTTTGGAGAACAATGACAGGGAAAAAATTATGTGCACACTTACAATACAGACACAATTTCTTTTTTCCAAATATTCTTTTTCTATTTATGTATACTTTATTCACTCAATTGAGAGCTTTTGTATTGCATGTAAAATGCTCTAGGTAACTGATCTCAACATTGTTCACACTGAGTTTGAGGCAGGTGTGTTCATATAAATCTAATTTTTCATTCCTTCTCCGGCAATTCTTTGTTGGATTCTTTGCTTTGCATAATTATCCCTGCAATGGAACCAGCATCCTAAAGTCACCACCACACATCCTCTTATGGCAACATCACATGATCTTCTAATTCTGTCTTTCTCTTCCCAGGTTTGGTGGCTCCAGCATGGTGGCCATGGTCATGAGTTGGTCCTTCCGGTGCCTCCTTTCCAAATATTCTTTTTTTTTTTTGGCACTGGGGATCGAACTCACAACCTTGCGCCTGCCAGACAGGCACTTAAGCCATTGAGCCAAACTCCCAACCCAGTTTTTTTGAGGCAGGGTCGCACTATGCAGCTCAGCCCGGCCTTGCGCTCACGTTGTAGCCCAAGCTGGCCTCAAACTCACAATGCTCCTCCTACTTCAGCCTCCCGAGTGCTGGGACTAAAGGTGTGCACCACCACGGCAGGCTTCTTTCCAAATATTCTTGATGTAAGACTGGTTGAACCCAAGGATGTAGAATTTATGGACACAGAACTGAATATGCTCGTTTCTTCCCAGGAAAGGCGAATTTGAAAATAAAAAATTAGCAAGTCACCAAAAATCCTTCCCCTAACAAGCAAATCGCTGTTAACCAAGCTACTGCCAGTAGCCAGGGATATAACGCATCAAAGGGCTATCTACAGATCCCTGAAAGGGTGCGTTTTCTCATTGTGTTTGGAAAGTTCATATGCTTGCAAGTTCTCTGGTATCTAGGATAGCTGTCTCAAAACAGACGTGATTACAGATGAAGACTTTGGCCCTTGCCCTGCCCCCACAGAGATACACTTCAACACTGCAAGCCAGTTCAATGGGCTAGAAAAGGAGACTTGGTCAATTTCCCAGAGATATGGTGGCCCAAAATGAGAACAAGGAAGAAAATGATAACAAGGCAGGCTCTCAGATCCACTACATCCCCAGGCAACGAACAGATGACAGCTGTTCTCAGAGGACCTTTCTATCCTGGCACCTTCTCCTTCTTACTCCTTCCAGTAAAAGAGCGGACAAAAATGAAGCAGAGAGAACATTTTTAAATGATTTCTCTTTTTCCCTACTGGGCATAAAGTCACTTACGTTATGACAAGGACATTAACATTAGTTGCAGTGGTGTGTCCTCCCAAATGCAGGGAAGATTTCAACTGAATTCCAATGGTTCTTGTGATGGCACTAAAGCAGTGTTTGTGCAAGTGGGATAACTATAGAAACAAGAACCAATGTATCACCACAAAAGATTCTTTGGGGCCGGGCATGGTGACGTATCCCTTTAATCCCAGCACTCGGGAGGCTGAGGTAGGAGGAGCGTTGTGAGTTCGAGGCCGGCTTGGGCTACAACGCGAGTGCAGGGCCGGCCTGAGCTGCATAGTGCGACTCTGCCTCAAAAAACCAGGGCTGGGAGTTTGGCTCAGTGACTTAGGCGCCCGCTGACAAGGCGCGAGGTTGTGAGTTCAATCCTCAGTGCTGCCCAAAAAAAAAAAAAAGGATTCTTTGGGAAGACGTGATTAGTTTCCTTGTCTATTTAACAAACATGTCTTCAGTGCCTGCTACCTATCTGGATCTGCCTTTCAGAAGTACACAGTCTAAAAAGAAACAAAGACACATAAGATAATGATTGCAGTAACCTGTTCTAAGTCTTTTCATTAAAGAATTTGCCTAGTATTCAGGAAAAACAGGGAAGATCCAATCAGACCAGAGATGGGAAAAAAATCTGGGTAGGGTGAACTGAGACTACTCTAATGGGAAGACTGGAAATAAAAAGAGATGATAGCACAGGAGTTCAGCGGTTTGTTAAGGAAGCACTTTGTTTGTTTTTCCTTTAGCACTGCTGGGGATTGAAGCCAGGGGTGCTCTACCACTGAGTTACATCCCCAGTCTTTTTTTTTTTTTTCTTAAGGCTATCACTGTGTAACTCAGACTGTCCTTGAACTCTCTATGTCGCCCAGGATGGCCTTGAACTTGTGCTCTTCCTACCTCATCCTCCCCATTAGTAGGGTGACAGGCATGCACCACTGACCCTAGGAGAAAGGAACATTTTTAATTTTATTTTTAAATTTTTATTTCTAGTAGTACATGCTTGCAATACATAATGATTACCTTCATTTAGAAGGGAGGATCTTTTAATGAGATGGCAGAGGAAAGCTCAAAGACAAAAACAGAAGTTTGTCTTCATTAGAGCAAGCAAGTTCCTTAGAAGAGACAATATATATAATTCGGCAAATATTTATTAAATGCTACTTTCTGTCAGGCATTGGACCAGGTGGAAACATCTTTATAAAAACGAGTGACAAAGACTAGCTCCTCAAGGAGCAAGTCCACAGGAGCTCAGAGGCCACAAAGTGAGGTAATTAAAGAAACATGATTAATAGAGCTGGGGATTTAGCTCAGTGGTGTAAGTGCCTGCCTGGTAGATGCAAGGTTGTGAGTTCGATCCCCGGTACAAAAAAAAAAAAAAAAAAAAGAAAGAAAGAAGGAAAGAAAAGAAACATGATTAATAGTAAGAGTAATATATGCTGGGTGTGGTGGCGCACGTCTTTAATCCCAGCACTCAGGAGGCTGAGGTAGGTGTAGCATTGTGAGTTCGAGGCTGGCTTGGGCTACAACGGGAGCGCAAGGCTGGCTGAGCTACATAATGGACCCTGCCTCAAAAAACCAGGGCCGGGAGTTTGGCTCAGTGGCTTAAGCGCCTGCCCTGGCAGGTGAGAGGTTGTGAGTTCGATCCCCAGTGCCGGGGGAAAAAAAAGAATAGTAAGAGTAATATGAGAAGACAAGACACCACTAGGTCAATAGGAGATGCATCTACACCATATCTGGGGGATCAGGACTTCCTGGAGAAACTGATGATAGAAGTTCATAGAATCGACAAACACTTAGAAGAAAGAAAATAAAATAAATTTTCTTCAATTGTGCTAAAATATTAAAAGAGGTGTGGCAGTAGGAAGAACTTGCACAGCAAAAATTTTAGAGTTGAAAATAAGTAAGATTATGAATAGGACCTACAAAAAGGTAAAATTCTGCATGATCTCTAAGGATTATTCCTAGGAAAGAAGTAAAAGTAAAAATGGAGCTGCAGGTGTGGTTCCGTGGTAAAGCACTTGCCTAACATGCAAGAGGCCCTGGCTTCAATCACCAGCACTGCTTTAAAAAAAAAAAAAAAAGCATGAATTAGTGTGCAGTGTAACAATCACTAGTATTGATGTAGGAACAGAAAAAGTGTATAACAAGGATGCCCCAGAGCTGAAAACTAGGCATGGCAACAGACCAATAAGGTGAGCACGGCAGGTTCTAAGAGGAGGAAGTGACGCATACATGGGTGATCACTTACACGGTCACTCCCCTGAGTCCTTTTTTTCCTGGTCCCTAAAGTTTTGGTCTCCAAGCAATCGGTTCTGTGTTTTTATTTCTATGCGTAGTTTTAAACCACATTTTTAAAAAGTACTTCTTCAAAGGCAAAGATTGGGGAAAAAATACTGAAGCTCTTAAGAGCTCCTGTCTAGCTGCCAAAGCATTGTTTTAGTCAAATGTCAAATGAAAAGGGAGAAATGGAATGATGATTTTATTTGAATTGCTTCCAAAGAAAAGTCACCTCCAGCAAAACTCAAGGCCCACTTTGCAGGAAATCCTGGCATGTTGACAACAGAAATGGAAGCAGAAAATTTCATCTTCCAGAAAGCACAGTATCAAATAGGAAAAACCACAAGGAGTGATAAGCTTTGAGGTCCCTCTGGCTCAGGGTCCATTTTACCCTTTTCGACTTTTTGCCTGCTGAAAATGAAATTACTTGAAACACAACTTACCCTTGCAGAGAGCTTTTGGAAATGATTAAAGGTCAAATCTTTAGTTTTAAGTAATATTAATGTATTAAATTTCAAATTTACTGGACTGAAAAAAGGAAACAAAAGTAAAGACAAGTACATTCCAAACTTTAAAATTAACATGGTCTGAGGGTGCAGTTCAATGATAGAACATGTAGTTAGCAGAGTGAGGCCATGGGTTTAATCCCCAGAATCGATGATGATGATGATAATGGAGATTTCAGGATATGATCAAATGACGACCCCTTCTAGTAAAATGTGAAGTTGCACCCCAGCTGGAGTAGCTAGGTAAATATCAAAGGATCGGAGTTTTCAGTGTTCAGAGAGACCTGAAGAATACCGAAAACCTCAACATTATGCTCATAAGTGACAGTAGCCAAGAGGCCTACAGGTCACCACTCTTCCCTAGAAATTTTCAGACCAAGCTGAAGGTAGGTATTTTCGGGGTCTTTATCTTCATTCATTAATCGTATTTATTTATTTATTTATTTGTTTGGTTTTTTTTGCGGCACCGGGGATTGAACTCACAACCTCGTGCCTGCCAGGGCAGGCGCTTAAGGCACTGAGCCAAACTCCCGGCCCTGGTTTTTTGAGGCAGGGTCACACTATGTAGCTCAGGCCGGCCTTGCGCTCGTGTTGTAGCCCAAGCCGGCCTCAAACCCACAACGCTCCGCCTACCTCAGCCTCCTGAGTGCTGGGATTAACATTAATCATATTTATTAGATACTCCTCTGTGTCTGTTCTATTGTACTTGTTGGAGTTGAAAGTCAAATACAAATTTTGAGCTGGACGTGGCGGCACACACCTTTAATCCCAGCACTCAGGAGGCTGAGGCAGGAGGATTGTTGTGAGTTGAAGACCAGCCTGGGCTACAAAGTGAGTTCAAGGCCAGCCTGAACTGCATAGTGAGACCTCGTTTCAAAAGATAGGGCCAGGGATCTAGCTCAGTGGTGTAAGCGCCTGCCTGGCAGGCGCGAGATTGAGAGTTTCAATCCCCGGTATCAAAAAAAAACACAAAAAACAAAAAACAAAAAAAAAAAAACCCACAAATACAGGCTTTGCCTCCTATGAAAATGCTTGTTCTGGTGTGAACAAAGGGACAGTGTGCTTCATGTCTGTGACTCTGTGCTGTTATTCATGAACCTAAAGCCAAGTCACAGGTGCTATCTTGTCATTTGTGGCAACTGTCCCAGAGTTCCAACCTGGTCCCATTTTTTGATCATGCTGTCACCTCACTCCTGACCTGTCTTCATCTCCCATTGATTTCTCATCCTCTCTGAACGCAGCTCTGATGTCTACAGAATCTCTAGTTTGACTTCCAACCTCCCTCAAGGATGTGGCTCAGACACTCATCATTTCAACCTAGTTCAGAAGGACTTTCACACTTTGTCCAAAGACCTAGAGGTAAATCCTAGGTTCCAGCTCTACAAGACACTTGTCCAAAGGTACAGCACTGGTGCAACGGGTAGAAGTGGCTAAAGCTACCTTGCAGAAGGCTCGACAGAAAGCTGACAGCTAAACTGAGTTTCAGAGATGCACAGAGTGGACAAGAATAAGACTCTCATTTTAAACAAAGGGACTAGCATGGTAGTGAAGAAAAACAACATGCCTAATAATAAGTTGGTTTTGTTGACAAGAGCCCCTAATGGGTAATAAAATGTTTACTGAGCTCCTACTTTATAGAAAGCACATGGCCCAGGGCAGGGCCTGGCACATAACAAGAACTCATTAAGTTTTGTAGCATTAGTGAAATATCAGTCATTTTAAAAATAAAATCGTGTGTCTGCATCAGGAAATAACCTGTAGGAAGAAGGACCAAAGACAAACAAACCACTAGAAAACTCACTCTAACTTCTTCCAAAACAAGAGAGATTTTTCTTTCTGTAATCAAGGAATGGACAAGTAAGGCTATGCTGGGTCTGGTCCTTTGTGTTAGAAACACAGCCACCAAACCTAGGGCCAAAGGGGTCTGGTCTTCATTAAGATGATTTTCCTTTGTAAAATTCAGTTTGGAAGTAAAGGAAGTAGCCAAGTGAAGATAAGAGTTAAAAGATCCCGGAGTCGGGTTCACAAAGGAAATAAAATGCTGGGATGAAACTCCAGGGTGCATCCTGGGTTCCTCCAGTGTTCTGCTGACCCTCTTTGACTCCCACAGCCTCTCCTCATGCCAGCTCATGCTTCAGCTCCTGTTCTCATCAATCTTGCCCCATTCTCACAAAGCTCAGATTCACCCCACAGTAAGTGCACTGCCTGGCCCTCAGTCCACTTTACCGCTGGGAACCACTGCCCTCCAGCTCTTCCTTCAAACTCCTCCTTTGCCTTTCCTGGTTCTCCTGCTTCGGAGCCTAGATCTTCTCAGTGTTCGACACCAGCCCCAATACCTGGTGCCACCTGAGCTTTCTCCTCCTCTCCCAAGGTGAGCTCATCTGTTCCCACCACCTGGACAACACCTGGGAAGCTCATGACCTCATTCACTGCTCACCTGGTCTTTCTTCTGGGCTGCTCTCTCCATCTGGTAACCTGAGGGGCCCTCAAAGCCAACATTTCTAAACTGGAGGCTATTGCTTTCCCTAGAAGTGCTGCTTCTTCTCTATCTTCCCTGCACACAACTGGCATCTTGAGGCAGAACTCTTGTTGTATTCATTCAGTTTACATCCCCAGGAGGTACTTTCACAGGGTCTAACACAGAAAAATCATGAGAACAAGTGTGTCACAAGCAGGAAGGCTTCTGCAGGCACCATCTCATTTAATCCCAAGAACTCTCAGGGAGGCACTAAAGACTGCTGCTTCACAGGAAGCAAAGTGAGGCTGGTTGGCAGCTGGATACCTTCTCCTGGATGATAAGCTGACTTTACTTTGTGAATGGTTATTGTGTTCAGCCTTTAAGAAGACTCTCGATAAGGACAGGCCTGTTAGGGAGACAAAAGCCTCAGGCCATTCCCATACATAATTTAAATCCCTGCCATTGCCTGGAAAGACCTTCCAAGAGTCTCTGGTTCCTGTATGGAGTGTGCTTAATACATCCTTACCATTTGCTTCTCCCTACCTAGAAATCAGATTTCTGCATTGTCAGAGAGTTCTGTTTTATTTGGTGCCCACCATAATTATTCCTTCACACACTGGTTAAGGCTAATTCTGCTCCCAGAATCTCGCCTCAGAATTCTACCATCACAGGCTCATTTGAGCCAGGCCTGGTGGCACTCACATGTAATACTAGTGACTTAAAAGGCTGAAGCAGGAAGATCACAGGACCAGCCTGGGCAACTTAGAATTCATGATATACTAAATGAAAAGCACACAATATATAGAGTTCAGCCCTGTGCTTCAATTTTAAAACAAAAAAGTACTGTTATAGTTTGGGAAAGGCCTACGTGTTAAAGTCTTGGTCCCCAGTGAGGTGTACTGGGAAATGGTAGAACCTTTAAGAGGCGGGGCCTAATGGGAGGCCTTTAGGTAACTGGGGGTATGCACTTGAAGGAAATTGTGGGACTCAGGTCTATTTCTTTCTCTTCCTCTCTTTTCCTGCTTCCCAGCTGCCATGAGGTAAGCAATTTCCTCTGCCACACCCTCCTGACATGATGTGCTGCCTCGTCACAGGCCCAAAAGTCACACAGCCAGGCAACCATGTCCTCTAAAACTGTGAGCCAAAATAAACTTTTCTTTTAAGTTGATTTACCTCATGTATTTGTTACACTAATGGAAAGTTGACTAAAACAACTATATTTACACAGAAAAATGACTGGATGGATATACAAACAGAATAAAAATGCAAACTTCTTGCCTGGCAAGTGCATGGTCCTGAGTTTGATTTCCGATTACCGCCCCCGCCCACAAAATACATTGCCTAAAATGCAGACCTCACAGTGAGGAGATTTATGACTGCCCTTACGTCTGTGTTTTTCTGTATCTTTCAAATACTCTAAAAAATCTTATATTACTGTATGACATTCTTTGTGTTTGTGAAACCCTTTGATTTTCAGTTTTTTATTGTGGCAAAATAGGCATATGATAAAATTTGCCATTGTTACCATTTTCAAGCACACAGTTCAGGGGCATTAAGTATACTCACTTTGTTTTGCAACCATCATCACCATTATGTTCACAACTTTTTCATCTTCCCAAATCAGAAACTCAGCACTCATTAAACAGTAATTCCCCATTCCCCGGCTTCCACCAGCCCCTAGCAACCCCAAGCCTCACTTGATTTTAAAATGCAAACATTCAAAGACCAAGACTCATTTGCACCTTAGGCGTAAATTACTTTCATCTGCTAAACTCCTATCACTCAAAAAAGACTGCCTGAGCAAAAAGCAGGCAGGAGCTACAGTCAGGAGCTACAGTCAGGAGACAGCTAAAGACAGGCCAGGGTGGCAATTTTGGTTTTAAATGAGACAGGAAGTAAAAGTAACTGCTTGCTTTGAAGTTTGGCCCAGGACCTAGGAAGCAGACAGGGTATTCAGGTGTAAGGAGCAGCTGACCAAAAACCTCTGCGGCTTTCAGTTCAATACTCACTGTCTCCAGCGACTAAGAGACGCAAAAAAAATTTTTTAAAGGAAGAGAAAAAGGTGGGGGTGGTTGAAGGGTATAGATTAATGGCACAAAATTTTTCTAACATATGCAAAGTCTGGGGTTTGATTCTAAGCATGGCAGAATAATGGTATTTTTTTAAATAAATAAATAAAGTGTGAAAAATGAAGACAGAAGGTGGAAGGATAGCATGGAAGAGATTTAGACACTTACACGTCAATGAATGAGGCCTCCCAGAACCCAAGGCAGGAATTTCCTTCACAATACTCCTGACAGCTGGCCATGCAGCACCTGTCTGAACGCGTCCAGCAACAGGGGTAAGCGGGAGCCTGACATTCCCAAGAAGTACACCCAGACGGCTTCATAAATCCCCAAACCCATAAATACGGAAAAGGTTATGAAGGCTTCTGGCTTTTTACTGTTTTTTTTTTTTTTTCATGTTTCACCTCCAGTAGAAGTCAACTCTCTTTTCAGCTTTCTCTAGAACTATCTCACGTGAATAAATTTTGCCCTGGCTCAAGTCACTGCTAAAATTTTTATGAATGTCCTTTTTTCCTTATTTCAAAGTATATATAAGATGGACTTGTTCCCAGCACAGCAAAATCTATCATTTTAGTCTTTAATGTATCCAAAACTCCTCTTCTCTGGCAAAGACCTATCATCTCTTTGCATGTGTTGGCTTTTTCTTCCTTTGACATCGTGAATACTAGCAGCTGATTCTCTTTTCAAAACAGTCATTTTTCACAAAGAAAGTTTTAATTACTTAAGAGTTACAACAGAGCTGCAATTCAAATTTGTCTCAGCGAAACTACAAATGACTACCTGTCAGGAACCTTCAGGATTGCTGGAGGCTCTCAAGGAGTCAAGACAGTGTGTAGCATGTGCAAATTCTAAGCATTTGTTGTCTAGTATGCAATTGATTTTTGCCTCTCTGCCACCCAGTGCAGCAGGGAAGCTGATTGCAACCACCATGGGATACAAATATACAATCTCAGGGAGGCTGAGAGGAGTAGGGAAGAGGAAGTAGAAGAAACCAAGGTGCTAGGTGCTAGGGATGCTTGACTGAGGGGCAACAACCTGCTTCTGGGAGGCTCTGCATAGCTGTCAGTGGACACTGGCTCTTAAGAGAACAAAAGAAAGGCAAAGGGAGGCAGGCTAAAAGGAAGAGAGGGGAAGAGCATTTCAAAAGAATGCCTAGAGCCAGGCGTGGTGGCGTATGCCTTTAATCCCAGCACTCGGAGGCTGAGGTAGGAGGAGCATTGTGAGTTCGAGACTGGCTTGGGCTACAACGTGAGTGCAAAGCCAGCCTGAGCTACACAGTGTGACCCTGCCTTAAAAAAACTAGGGCTGGGAGTTTGGCTCAGTGGCTTAAAGGCCTCTCTGGCAGGTGTGAGGCTGTGAGTTTGATCCCCGGTGCCACAAAAAAAAAAAAAAAAAAAGGTGCCTACAGCATGCACAAGTTTCTTAATTTCATCCCCAGCACCAAAAAGTTTTTAAAAATAAAATAGCACCTAGAGAGAGCCCCCCTCCCACCAGCTGTCATGCAATTATCCACATTTGCATGTAATGTTCCTCCTACTACCTAGATCTCATCAACCCCATCCACGTATGTTAACAATGTCAACTTCTCTGAGGAGCTGGGTTGGTGGTAATTCTAAAAAAGATGACAAGCAAACATCATAGGTAAAGGAAAACCACAGTTGGAAACTTGAAGCAGACTGGCCAAAAATCTGGAAGAATTCTTGAATTCATAGGATTGTGGAAAACAACTAATTGAGGATGCAGACGAAGGTGATCTGTAAATAAAGCGCTGTACAAATGTGTCACTATGAAAGAGCTTGTTTATGAGCAGAGCATGTAAGAAGTGTGTGTATGGGGGTGGTCTGAAAAGATTCAGCATGATTTCTTTTAAAAGTGACATCCAGGGCCGGGGATTTAGCTCAGTGGCACAAGCGCCTGCCTGGCAAGCACAAGGTTGTGAGTTCGAGCCCTGGTACAAAAAAAAAAAAAAAAAAGTGACACCCAACTAACTTCATACTTTATACCAAAACAAGGCAAGTTTGAGGAAATGTAGAATTTATAATACATCTGACTTCATCAGCTTGTGATAAGATTTCCCATGGAATCCCTGTGAACAAGGCAGAGACCTACAGACTACATAATGTGACCTGGTAACTGGCTGAAACCCCATTCCCAAAGATGAGATTATTAGATGAATATTAACAGAAGGAAGATTCTTGCTGTGTTCTAAAGGGACTCCAATCTGGCCATGTTTGAACTCAACATTATTCTTAACTTCTCAGAAAAAGGGGCATCAGGGCATACTGTTTGTTCACACGTGCAGGTTATCACAAAACTAGGAGATGAGTCAGTAACCTAGTGCTAAAGTCAGCTGTGTAAAGGCAACACTCAGAATAGTTTTTATGAACTGTTTGCAATTTACACTTAAATCTCGTACCATAAAGCAGACACCTTAAACTGGTATCTGCATATGTACTTTGCTTGACGTGCCCGATGTTAAGAAACATTGTAAGCTGGTCAACAACATGTAAAACTAAACTGGTTTCATATAAAAATTCAAATTTTAAGTTTAAAATCATCAGAAGACCTGACAATACTGTACTCTCATTACTAAGGGCAACAATTAGCAGGAGGTGAATGTTGGAAGGGCTTCCTCTTAGACTGATGCCAGTCCTCATTTTAGTGTGTGTACATACACACACACACACACACACACGTGCGCATGCACACAGACACCAGCTACCTGGGCCTCTACTCACAGTTGAATTGGTGACCACTACAGTAAAATGTTGGTTCATATCATTTTATTAAAAGCGTCCCATTAGCCACAACTTTGTTCATTAAACACCAATGCAATCTTCTCTCAGTTGTAGGTTTTGTAGGTTTGGTCTTTCAAGATTCAACATTGTATCACAACTTCATAAATATAAGTTGTATATACAGAATGTCCCAACTTTCCTGTGTGCTTTCCTATCCTTTGGTTTACCTAATCCTCCCAATATTCCAGGAAGGCTGGGTTTATTGTTCAGAGTATAAGAGAGATCAACTATCTAACAGGAACCAAATCCAGGATTTCAACTCAGGATTTGGGTTAATCTTGATCTACATTTCCCACCATACCATGTAGCCCTCAACCCCTGAAGCCAGCTCTCATTCTGGGCTGACCCACCTGTTCAAAAAGGTGAAAATCCAGATTACAAAGCAGCTGGGCTGATCTGGAGAGAGGACAGTATTTGGAATCCTTTCCCTATTTCCATTTTTAATCTTCTAAAAAATACTATGTAGTAGTGCTCCATTCAAAGACAGCTGATTCTCATTTATACTTAACCTATGCTGAACTCACATACTAAATTTTAAAGCTCTGCTCTTGAACACACATTTTGCTCTTTGAGATCTCCTTGGTAACCCTCCTAATTGGTATGTAGGCTAGAGAGAGAGAGAGAGAGAGAGAGAGAGAGAGAGAAAGAGAGAGAGAGAGAGAAGAAAAAGAAAAAGGATTTGGAACCAATCAGTGACTGGAGTTGGAATAAAACCCAACTGGAAATTCAATCCAGAAAAATACAGAAGGAAAGTTCCAGGACAACAGCTGTGCAGCAGATACACAGAACAACCTGTCCAGAATGGAGGATGACTACAAAAAGGAACTCTCCAATTTAAAAAGGGGAGTTGACAAAAATTTGATCAAATCAAAAGTTTGAGGAGAAAAATTTGAGCACACTATAAAATAATACAGGGAAAGAGAGGCATTGGAAACTTCAGGATAAACAAAAAGCTGTAAAAAATGTAATCATAGGAAGAGAACAAGAAGTCACCAAGAAGCAAGCCCTCCCTGCAAATCGGCACCATGCGCAGGTCAGTAGGGGAACAGCCAGACACCAGCCTTTTCCCGCAAGTCAGTGCCATTCGAGGACTGCAGAGGAAGAGAACAAAAAGTCATCAAGAAGCAAGCCCTCCCTGAGAATTGGCACCATGCACAGGCTGCTGGGGGGACAGCCAGACACCAGCCCCTTCTAGCACACGGCTGGGAAACAAGAAGAGCCAGCACCACCACCACTCCTAACCCCGGCCGTAAGCAACTAGTTGATTTGGAGAAACATAGGCTGTGATGATAGCTATTGAGGTAAAATACAATTTAATGCTTGCAGTGTTTAGTGTTTCACTGACTTTGTAGGTCTAAAGCCAGTACTCTGATCATCTGTTCAGAGGATAACAATATGCAATGTAGCATCTATGATGGTAGCCATTGTTAAGTCCCTATTATCTTGTTTTGAAGTCCTGTATCATTTTCATTGTTTTGTTGAGTTAGGTTTTATTCTGTTTTGTTTTGTTTGATTTTATTATATCTAATGGCATGGGCAGCTATTTCTAAGATACCAAGATCTATTACAGTAGCCATTTTGGATTTACTATTACCCTGTTTTGAAGTCTTTTATTGCATTCATTGCTTTGCTTTTATTGGTTCTATTCTGTTCTGTTTTGTTTGATTTTTACTATGTCTGAAGATATCTGCAACTATTTTGAAGACAAGAGGCATTATGGTAACCATCGTTGATTTTTCTATTGTCTTGAAGTCCTGTGTCACTTACACTGGCTTGTTTTGATTGGCTTTATTCTGTTTTATTTTGCTTGGTTTTATTCTCTTTAAAATAAAAATTTTTTTAAATGTAATCATAAACTGGGGTGTGGTGGTACACACCTGTAATCATAGAATTTAGAAGGCAAAAGGAAAAGGCTCTCAAGTTTGATGTCAGCCTGTGCTACATAGGGAGTTCAAAGCCAGCCTAGACCATGTAGTGAGACCTGTCTTGAGCAAGCAAACAAAAATATAATGCATACATACACTTCATGGCAAGTTCAAGTGGTACATTATGATTACTTTTTCTTTTGGTGGGGGGTTCTGTGCAGGCCATTGAACCCAGGACCTGATACATGCTAGGCAAGTGCTCTACCACTAAGCTACATCCCCACCCCCTATTGTGAATAATATTTACAGACACAATGGCTCTATCAATTGATTGGCTGATTTTCAACTATATACAAGTATGATGTGAAACCATGAAGCAAGTATATAATAAAATGTAAATATTAACAACCTTGACATAATCAAAGGAAAGGTAAAAAAGAAAGGAGGGAGGAGGGGAGAGAATGAAGGACAGATACAGACATCTGAAACTATAGAAAGTCTTCATTAAAGGACAAAGATTAAAGCATAAACATTATTTAAAGATCAACACACAATGTGTTAACCATTGTTACCTTCCTATTATCTTGTTTTGAAATTTTTTTTCTCTTTAAAATAAAAAATAAATGAAGTTAAGCCAGGCATAGTGGCACACGCCTTTAATTCCAGCACTTGGGAGGCTGAGGCAAGAGATCATTGTGAGTTCGAGACCAGTCTGGGATACAAAGTGAGTTCAAGGCCAGCCTGAACTGCATAGTGAGACCCTGTCTCAAAAAACAGGGCCAGGGATTTAGCTCTGTGGCTTAAGCACCTACCTGGTAGGCACGAGGTTGTGAGTTCGATCCCTGGTACCAAAATAAATAAATAAATAAATAAAATTAAAGGTATAAGCCGGGCATGGTGGGGCACGCCTGTAAACCCAGCACTTGGGATGATGAGGCAAGAAGATCACCCTGGGCTAAACAGCAAGTTAAAGGCCAGCCTGGACTACATACTGAGATCCTGTCTCAAAAAAAAAAAAAAACAAAAAACCAAACAAACAAACAAACAAAAAAACTAAAAAACAAGAAAAAAATGTTTTTTGATCTTTTTGAGACAGGGTTTCACTATGCAGTTCAGGCAGGCCTTCTGCCTCAGCCTCTGGACTGCTGGGAGCACAGGGTGTGTGCCACCATGCCAGTCAAGAAAATATATATTTCAAAGGTATCTCTAGAGCTAGGTCCTCTAGAGTCAAGACTAGAGAGAAGTGACCTCTGCCCTGGCGAGTTCTGGGTTCTAGGGTTTAACAGAAACACTCATCCCAGGGAGAGGCTTCCAGAAGCTGCCCATCAGGGGTGAGTAGGCTGGGTGACCCTTGCCGGAGCAGCCGAGGGGTTGGGAGTGCCTCGCTGTGGCTAGCTTTGCATAAGTCACCAGCTATTTCAAAGTAGCAAGAAGCACTTTACTTCTGGCCTCTGACATTCAGAACAAAGATCTCCAATATCCTTTGGCTATTTCTGATTTAAAATAGATCATAATGGGAGTGGAGAAGCAAGACCTCACGCCCACGTCCACTCTGACGATGCTCCCCAGGAGCTCTGGGTAATATAATTTGCCACCTTCTCACTTCTGCCTCTCTTTGGAGGGAGCACTAACCAAGAGGAGCAGCTTCATGTTGGGTTAGAGTTCTAGGAAAGTAGAAAATATCTCACCACCACCACCATTCCCTCTACAGAGCAAAGAGCAGGCGTGGCCACTATAACAAGCTTCACAAAGGAGTCTCAACACTGGCTTACAAAACCACTACTAACCAATCAACATTGGCAGGTAAGATGAAATTTATCACAAGTAAAACAAGTATTCTCTCATCAGCAAAAGCTCCACAGAATGACATGGTATCTAGCATCTCATGGTAGGAACAGGTGGCTGTCATTAATGACCTATAATTTTCTGCATATTTTCCTTCTTAGATAGTGATTTTTTTTTATTATGGGCTATATGAAAGAGGACTCCTTTTTAGTTTCTTCTAAACAGTCTTGCTACAAATTTAGTTCAGAGGTTGGTGGGCTGAGCTATGTGCCAAGCTGCCCTTAATACTCCTAACAAGGAAAATTAAAGTCTGAAGCTCCAGAAGCCAATATAGAACTGCTGCCATTCCCCCCTGCAGAGAGTAATCTAAATTTCCTGTCCTGTAGCCTTGCTCCAAAGTGCTTATCACAGAGATGGGAAAGCAAAACGAAAAACACAAATCAACAGGTCAGCGGAAAAATCACTAAAAAGAAAACACCAGCGGTTCCAAAGGAGAGAGACATCCAAGCTGGTCATGATGGCGCACATCTATAATTCTAGCATTCTGGGAGGCTGCTGCAGGAAGATCTCAGGTTTGAAGCCTGCCTGAGCAACTTGGTGAATTAGCAGGAATCTATCTCAAAAATTGAGGGGCGGGGGTGGTAGTGTGTGTGTGCTGGGAATGCTGAGCATGTAGCTCAGTGACAAGGCCATGGCTTCAACCACTAGCATCCCCTCCAAAAACAAAGATGGAGAGGACTTTGTGGAGATCTTAATAGGATATGGATAGGCAGAGGGCAAAGGGAAGGCATTCCAGAAGGTGGGAACAATCTGGGTGAGCAAAGGCAAATGGGAATGAGCCAGCGTTGGGCTCTGTGAGAAGAGGCATCGCCTGCCAGGGATGCCTGCTGCAGAGCAGTGAAAACTGAAACTAGATTTGGCGGGATAGGGTGGCCTTGAGCATGGAGGGGATTAGAACAGTAGGGAACTCCTGCCCTCCCGAGTCCTTCAATGCAAAGGGTGTTGAAGAAAGATTTAGTGCCACACAGAAAGGATGAAGGTTGGGAAGTTACAACAGAGGAAATGGACCTATGCTCTTTTTTTTTTTTTTTTTTTTTTGCAGCACCAGGGATCGAACTCACAACCTCACGCCTGCCAGGCAGGCGCTTAAGCCACTGAGCCAAACTCCTGGCCCTAGTTTTTTGAGGCAGGGTCGCACTATGTAGCTCAGGTTGGCCTTGTGCTCGCGTTGTAGCCCAAGCTGGCCTCGAACTCACAACGCTCCTCCTACCTCAGCCTCCGGAGTGTTGGGATTAAAGGCATGCACCACCACGCCCGACTTTTGCTCTTCTTTCTTAGGAAAAACAATACACTATGGTCTGTTGTCTTTCTCCCTGCCTGCCACCCACAAGATGAGAACTCAGATGAACCTGCTGTTACTTCCTCTTGTTGCCCCTACTTTACCCATCAGTTCCAGGAGAAGCCCAAATTTCTCTAGCTGAGGTGAGAGCAAGGAAAACACTGAAGGGCTGTTCCTAACCATGATGGTTAACTTTGGCTGTCAACTTGACCGGAGTAATACCTAGAAAACTGGTAAGTATTATTTCTGGGTGAGTCTGTGCAGGTGTTTCCAAAAGAGACTGGCATGTAAGTTGCAGGGGAGAGTGGGAAAGGTCTACCCTCAGTCTAGGCAGATACTATTCAATCTGCTGGGTGCACAGACAGAATAAAAAAGAGAGGAAAAATGATCTCTCTCTCCCAAAGCTGAGACATACTCTTCTTCTGTCCTTTGGACATTAGAACTCCAGACTCTCCAGCCTTTGGATTCTAGGATTTAAATCGGTGGCCTATCAGGTTCTCAGGCCTTTGGCCTCAGACAGAGATCTGCACCTTGAGCTTCAGATTTGCACCTAGTTCTGAGCCTTTTAGATTTCAGCTAAGTCATCTACCAGCTTGCAGATAGGCTGTCACGGAATTTTTAAGCCTCTAAAACTGAGTGAGTCAGTTCTCTTAATAAATCCATCCATCCATCCACCCACCCTTCCATCCATTCATCCATCCATCCATCCATCCATTCATCTATTCATCCATCTAATCTCCTGTTGCTTCTGTCTCTCTAAAGAATGCTGACTAATCCAATGATCCATTCATATTAGGGAATTTTAGTGGCAGTAGATATAATAGTGAAGAGCTTAGGCTAGACTGGAAACACAGCTACATCACTGCCCTATGTGTAATTTTTTTCCCAACTATATCTCCAGTCCTTTTTCTACTTTTTATTTTGAGACAGGGTCTCACTAAGTTGCCCAGGTGGGATTCAAACTTGCAATTCTCCTGTCTCAGCTCCCTAAGTCCTGGGATTACGGGTATGTGGCACCATGTTCAACTCCAATTTGTAATCTTACAAAAGTCACTTAACTTCCCCACTCCCTCAGTTTCTGCATCTATAATATGGATCTAATAATTGTGCTTACTTTGTATGGTTATATAGACTAAATAATACATGTAAAAATCAGAGTAATGTCTTACATGTAGTAAGTATTCATTAAATGTGAGTATTATCAATAGTAGTACTATCCCATGTATTTACTAGGCTGTATCCAAGATTACTGCTTTAGATTATTTATTTCAAGTCAACCAGTTCATTAGTTTCTTTAAAAGTCTAAGCATTCTCCAACTGCATCTAAATGTAAATAACCACCTGATTTTCCCATAAACTTTAGAGCTGAAGAGAACACAGGAATTCTTCAACTAACTCCTTATGAAGATGAAGAAACAGACCCAAGAAAGGTAGTTGTTCACGCTCAGTATAAATTTTCTTACAAGTGTTTTGAATCATCTAAGATCACAAAGGAAACTGGAGACAAGGCAGCAAGGTCCTCTTTAGCCCACTTGAGTTCAATTTTCTCTTTTTTTTTTTTTTGCGGCACCAGGGATCGAACTCACAACCTTGCGCCTGCCAGACAGGCGCTTAAGCCACTGAGCCAAACTCCAGGCCCTAGTTTCTTGAGGCAGGGTCACATTATGTAGCTCAAGCCGGTCTTGCGCTCACATTGTGGCCCAAGCCGGCCTCGAACTCACAACGCTCCTCCTACCTCAGCCTCCCGAGTGCTGGGATTAATCGAGTTCAATTTTCAAGATCATTTATTGTCTCATTCCTGATGCCACTAGGACCAAGAAACAATACAACCTACCACAACTTAAGAGGTATTCTGGTCTTCTGATACGGTTTTGTAGTCCAGACTTGCAGTTACCATTTATAGAAGCTGAGGTTTGTAACCAAGCATAGAGTTACTCTAACTGGTGAACGTGCATCATAAGACACAGGCAAGTCCTCTGGGAAAACAGCTTGGTCAAGAGAGAAAATCTGATTAATAAAAAGATAAGCAGCCAAGAAATAAATTAAACGACTGCTCACAGAGAAAGCACAAAAGCAAGGAGAGAGAGAGGCTCGATGCCCACATTGTGAGAGGGACAGAAAAGCTTTAAGGAGAAGGATGGGGGAAGGGTAAGAACTGATTTTCTAATATTAGACTCACCACATGCTCAATTCCCAAATCCCAACCAAGATGAGGGCCCCTCCACTGCTGAAGACTCCCCAGCAGCCTTCTGCTCAGGTACACTTTTTGCATCAGGACCGCGGGTGAATGCCAAAACAAATCCCATCCATCTCAACTCCTCACTGCAATTCAAAATTACTCACGGGGCTTATCTCAAAATTCCTCCTTTCATCTGTGCCTCCCACTAACTTAAAACAATGCCTTTAAAAAATACTCGAGACCCCTGCAGTAAATCCATACCCCTATTATTCACAAAGCTCTTATTAGCAAGCTGTTTATCCTGAACTCTTTGTGGTCAGTTTTAGAAAATATGCCTTTGTTTAAGATGCTTTTTATAAAATAAATAAAGAAAAGCCTCCACAAATAGCAGAACACTATCAATTTGGACTAAAATCACAGCTTCTAATACAGGCAGCCAAGGCCCTCAAGTCTCAAGCACAAACGTCCTTTGCCCTTTATTAATTGAAAAATAAACAGAGGGGGAGGGTGTGCCTGCCTCACAGTGCAATTTAACAAGTGATGTGATGTTCTCAAGCTTCGATTAATTTTTATGTCGGCATTTTATTTGGAACTTTATGATTATAAAAGTCATAAATGCAGACCATGGGAAATTTAGGAAGTACAGTACGAAGAAAACCTGGGCTAACCGCTAGAAAGCTCTTTGAATTAGTGACTTACAGTCAATAAAGTCTCACATCTGGACGAACTCCAATCCAAGCAAGAACATTCTTCCAACTTGATTCCAAGTTGACTCGCAAGTTGGCAAAAGTATTCATTTGCTGCCACTCACCATTGCATCATTCTGCTGTGCTCTTTAAAACCGCTGCAGGACTCCACCCCACTTCCGATCTTTCTGGGGATTCTCTGGCAAAAAGTCAGCACCTCTCCCATATTATGTGATCTATGTGGCAGCCACAAACCCCCTGAGTTTAAGAATGAGAAGTGGGGGCAGGGGAGACATCAGCGGGTTACAATGCTGACCGGGCAAGTAGAAACCACAGACTATTTTGAAGGTGGCCGATTGAACAGATTTGGATAAGGACAACTGTTGGGACCTGAGAACTATAAAATCAGGGTAGGGTGTGGCTTGAGCAAAGCCTGGAGAGCTCGTGAACCCCCTGGCCGAAGCAAACTAAGGAGGAGCCCAAATAATGAAAAGTAATAATGTTTAAAGAAGCGCTAGGAAGGTATAAGAAAAGGATATCAGCTTCAGGATCTGCTGAAGGCTGCAGTAAGCATTCTGACCAATGAGCTATGTGATTCCTCATTCAATACATATTTATTAAGCACTACTGTGTCCAGGACCCTGTGTAACACGACCATGAGTAACAGAAAGAGCTTGTCTGACAGCTCTAGGACAGACTGCTGCTAACATAATTTGTTTTGGTCTTGGTTTTGGTTTCGTGAGACAGGGTCTCACTATGTAAGTCTAAGTTGGCCTTGAATTCACTATGCAGCCCAGGCTGGCCTCAAACTCAGGATCTTCCTGCCTTGGCTTCCCAAGTGCATTACAAGTCTTTTCCACCACGTCGAGGTTTAATGAAGGTATTGACTGTTGTAGTCCTTCAGCACAAACACTACAATATGCCACAATATGCTAGTGATAGCCTTCAAACTTACCCACAATAAAACCTGCCATGAAGCCACACTATCCTCCATCCTAAACCTGCTTTACTTAATCTTCCTCCAAAGGCTGGCTGGAGTCTCTGTATCACCATCAACCCATTCACATTCAAACAACTACTAAAGCCAAAATCAGGCTTATAAGGTGTGCTGTGTGAATCCTGGTCACCAGAGGGAATGGCTAAAGTGATCGTCTTTCATTACACCAAAAATTCCCTCTATGGCAAAGCCTTTTGGCTTTAGTTTGTTCTTTTTCTCCCCCTGGGTGGGAAGGGCCACCCTCTGAGGCACTGTCGCTGTCAGCACCCTGGCAAGAAACTGCACACACGGCAAGTGCAGCCTTTACACGCAGCTTGTGCACTGTGCACAACCAGTGCCCGCATGGGCTCCAAATAAGCCCCTCCTTTGAATGGACATGTGAAACACTGCTACGATGTGGCCCAACAACCGCCTCTTTCCACACCACGCAGTCCCCAAAACAACCTGAAGACAGGACACTGCTTCGGGTGAAATGGACCTAGCTGAAAGGCACAGGTAGGAAGCAGCACGCAGAGACACAGGTGTGTGAAGCCTGCCTCTTTCCCAGGAGTCAAATCCTGGTCATGCAAACAGTGAGGAAAGAAGGGCCTATCCCAGATACAACAGAACATCAGTCAGGCACCAGTGCTGTTGGCTGAACCAGTTATCAGGACCTGTGGCTTTGTGATGGGTTTTTTCCTAACTTGCAAACACATATGAAATACTTTATAACACATTTTTGTTACGTATTCTTGTGGCCTTACCTTGACTGATAAAGTTAACAATTTATAAAACTGGGAGTATCCCAGAAAATGCAGAACTTGTGTCCTTTCACAAAACTCACTGAGAGGAAAGAGATGGAAGACAGCTTTGGCAGATGGCTTTAGCCAGACCCCTATCTCACGAATGGCATTCACTGCAGGGGCCCAGCTGTAAGTCTTTGATCCACAGGCTGTGAGCAGCACAGACACACGCCAGCCATCCTTCGGAGGACAAATGATGATATGAGCAGGAACTTTACCTCTAGTAACTAATAGCTTGTCTTTAAGAACTGTTACAAGAATTAAAGGAGTTAGTATTTATAAGCACTTAAAACAATGTTTACCACATACAGTAATTAAATTTTTAAACAAACAAACAAAGGAATAACACTGTATGTATTTATTTACTTTTTGCAGTACTAGGAATCAAACTCAAGACCTCATGTATGCTAGGTAAGCACTGTACCACTGATTACATCCTTAGCCCTTTTTAGCCCTTTTGAGACAGAGTCTTGCTAAGTTGCCCATCCTATCCTCCAATGATCCTCCTGCCTCCACCTCCCAAGTAGCTGGGGTTACAGACGTGTACCACTGCATCCAGCTAGTAGAAACATTTTAAGTGCTTTAGTTGGGCACGATCTTTTTTTCACACTAGGATTGAACCCAGTTCCTCCTGCATGCTGGCACACACCCTAGCACTGAGCCACATCCCCAGTTCCTTAAAAATATGTTTAATAAAAATCTGTTGTAACCCCAGACATAAAGGTGATGAAGAAACTTTCCCAGAGGCTCCTGGCCCAGAGGAGAGGAGGAGCTCGCATTCCAAACACAGGGCTACCTGGCTGCAGGAGGTTCTAGCAGAGTACCACCCACCATCTGGGTGACAGTCTGCCTTAGGTTCTTTGATATTTATGTAGTTTGCTTGCCAAGTATCCTAGATGGGCTTCCTTTCACTGAATTCCCTTTGCTAAGCTTGGTGTGAAGTTTAATTAGGCTTTCTAGTCCTATGTCTGGCCAACATTTAAGTCAAAGAAAGCTTGAGGGCCAGGAATTTAGCTCAGTGGCGCAGCACCTGCTTGGCAAGCTCAAAGCCCTGAGTTCAGTTCCCGGTACCAAAAATGAAAATAGTTAAAAAAAAAAAAAAAAAAAAAAAAAAAGATCTACATGTCATTTTGAATGCTTACCAGAAAAAAAAAGGTTAATTATAGAAAGTGATGGATGGGACAATTTGTATGTGTATCAAAATACTATGTTGTATACCTTCAATGTATATATACAGTAAAAACAGGTTAAAATAAGATAATGGTATATTTGAACCGTGGATATTTCATGATAGTAAGGATTTATTAATTTGGCTCAAGATAATACTATTGGTTATTTTTCAAATCCTTACCTATTTAAGTATGTATAAACAAAATGATATGATGTCTGGAATTTGCTTCAAACATGAGAGGGGAGGTAGTTTGAGTGGATATAGATGAAACAAGATTGGCTGAGTTGATCAAGTTACAGCTGGATAATGAGAATACGGGGGTTGATGACATTAATGTCTATTTTTGTGTATACCTACTTCTGTATAGAGGTTAAGCATCTCAGTCCAAAAATCTGAGACTTTGTAAGCATTTCCTTTCTGGCAAAGTTCAGTTTTTGTGGTGTTCCAGTTTTTGGATTTTTTGATTAAGACAGCTCAGTCAGTTAAGTTCATGCAAATACTGTAAGATCTAAAACACTTCTAGTCCTGAGTATTTTGGGTAAGGGATACTCAACCTGTATTTCAAATTCTCTACAATAAAAAAAAAGTTTGTTGTTGTTATTGTTGTATTTTTTAAAAGAAAAAAAAAAGCAAGGAGAAACATGGCTAAAAAGAAGAGCTCAGGCATCTGAGAGGAAAACAGCCAAAGCAAACAGAAGGAATCAGCTGCCAACACTGCCCCGCATGCGTCCTTTGAAGAATTCGGGATGCAAGGAAAACCTGTAGCCAATCTCAAGGCAACGATTACTACACAATGAAAACCAGAGGAACAAATGTGGATGGAGGGTAAAAGGAAAAGAAAAACTTTCCCTGTTCTCCCTGTATTCTCCATAATCAAGAAGAACATGTTCCACTAGGGTTGTATCACCATTTCAAGCTCATTTCCTTCTGAACACATCCACAAAGTTACTGGGGTCTCCTCACCACCCCCAAACATGCACACTCACACCAGATAATTTCCCTCTTCTCTGCACAGATTCCAGGGAGGTATCCTGGAGACAGACATCAAAGGAATGAGAGCTGGAGGCCCACAACAGTTCACACTGTCAGGGGGAGCACTAGGAACCACATGAAAAGCACAGAATTCACGGGGTGTTTTATTATTATTATTATTATTTTTAAAGAGCTCAGAAATGTCTCTCGTTTTAGTTTTAGTTTAAGGACAGCTACCTCTAGGGGAATGGCTTTGAAGTCATATAGCCCAGAGCAGCACTTAGCAGCAGGCCAGCTGCGGAGGAAAAATGCTGCACCCAGAAGAAAAAAACAAGAGGATCCACGCTGGCTTCTGGGCTGGTCTCTCGTCACTAAATAACAACCCAGAAGATTTATGTTTGGTATAAGGACATGAAGGAAGCAAAAGGAATTGCTGCTAAATATAAATAGTGTAGCTGCAACCAGGTTTAAAAAGGCTACCAGGCTAGATGTGAAATCGCCCTGCTGGGCAGGAGCAGCAGTACACAGAGTTTAAGTGACAGAGACCTGAGACAACCCCACTAGTGCCCCCTGATTTGGAGGAACAAGTGCTAGAGGACCAGAGTGACCTGTGAGAAAGAGCAGGCATTTAACTTGGACTGTCTCACAGCTTTAGAAAATGGTATTTGAAAAGCAAAGGTTGGGAGGCCCCAGGATAGTGATGTGGCACCCACAGGGCAGCAGCAAGAGCTTGTCCAGATGTGACAAACAGGTGTGGGGCCACAGTCACAGCTTACAGCTAGCATGAAGGCTGAGCCAAAGAAAAAGCCCCAAGCACATACTGCCCCTGTCTCAGCAGTTCACACAGAGAAGAAAAAGAACACAGACACTGCTTACCAGGATGCTTCTTCCCCACTACCATCGAGAAACAGAAGAGCTGGAATAGTGACATAACTGTAACCTAACAAAGTCAAGATCTGAAAGAAGGGTCTGTTGGCAACAAGGCAGAGAGAACCCCATAGAAAGTACATGCCCTGTCTGTGGACAAAACCAAGACCTGACAAAACCTTTTTTTTTTTTTTTTTTTTAATTTAAGGACAAATAAACAACGAAGAGCATGAAACTGCCAGAAATAGTTTGCAACCCAGCAGCAAAATGTTGTGTTTAAGATTCAAAGAGTAGAACACTGAACACAGAAGAAAAATTTTGAAAATGTACAAGTTTGTTTCTTTGTTTGTAGGCTAATTTGTAAAAATGCAAATAAAATGAGGAACTCTAAGGAAAAAATTAAAATGCAGGGGCTAGAGGTGTATCTTAGTGGTAGAGCACTTGGCTAGCACGTGAAAGGCCTGGGTTCAAACCCCAGCACCTCAAAAACAAGCAAAAAGCAAACAAAACAGAACAAATACCTGAGAGGAATAACAACAAGATAAAAAGACATTAAAATGCTGAAAAGAAAGATAAAATTGAGAATAGAATAAATGAAAGGTATACCAAAACTAAAAACATAATAAAATTTTTGACACAGAAAATCTTCTAGAAATTTATCTTATGAAGACAACCAAAGGCATGCACAAAGTGTATATAAAAACAAGTTTAAAAGCACTGATTATTGAGCCGGGCATGGTGGCACATGCCAGTAGGCTGAGGCAGTAGGATCACCGCAAGTTCAAGACCAGCCCAGGCTAAAGTGAGCTCAAGGCTAGCCTAAACTGCATAGTGAGACCCTGTCTCAAAAAGACTAAATCAATCAATCAATCAATCAATCAATAAAATAAAACAAAATAAAAAAATAAAAGCACTGATTATTATAGCAATATTTGGAACTGGTCTCACTTTCCTGAAACAGAGAAATATTAAGTTGGTACAATGGTACACATATCTGATAGGAATATTATATAGGTGAGATCATCTTTCAGGACAATATATTCCTATACCGAGTCATGCTCAAAATACACTCTAAACCTACACTCTTAAACTGTAATACACACAAAAAAGATAAGGCTGCTTTGTAAAGTAAGAATATCAATTGCCTATAGGGAGGAGGATCTACAGGTGACTGTTAAATATATATAATTTTCTAATTTTCCAGAACCGTTCAATATTTCTTCTAAAAAATAAAAACATTCCAGTTAATGTTTTGTTTAAAAAAAAGAAAGAGAGACAATTAGCCAGCCTTCCTGGTAAGCAGTGCGAGCAGTGCAGACTCCAGGAAGAGAAAGATCAGCACCACCACCACCACCCCTGCCCTGAGAACCCGCCATGCTGGGTCAGGGAGGATCCAACCAGAAGACAACTAGCCAGCCTTCCTGGTAAGTGGCATAATGGGTTCCAGGAAGAGAAAAGTCAGCACCTCCCATGTGTCTACCAGTGCATGGGCTGAGAGTCAACACACCCACCCCCGACCCCCACACCCACCCCTCACTTCCCCCCACCCCGTAAGCAACCTGCTGGTTCAGAGGACCAGCTAAGTTGATAGCAACTAAAGTACATGGAGCAACTAAACGCTTATATTGTTTGGTTGATTTTGTAGGCCTGGCACCAGCAGTTTGAGCATCTCTTGAGAGTGTGTGCAGTGTGCAGTGTAGCAAATATGGGGAATTTCCTTCTATCTTGTCTTTGAGGCCCAGTATTGTTCTCACTGTTTTGGTTTATTAAATATTCTGTTTTGATTGGTTTTATTCTGTTTTATTTTTGGTTTGATTTTGCTATACCTGATGGAATGGACAACTACTGTGAAGATAACAAGCTATACTATAGTAGCTATTTTTTTTCTAGTATCCTGCTTTGAAATTCTGTACCAATTCTACTGCTGTGTTTTGATTGACTTTGTTCTGTTTTGTTTTGTTGGATTTTACTATCTTTAAAATAAAATTTAAAAAAAATAAAAGAAAAAGAAAGAAAGAAAGAAAGTCTGAGGGCCAGGGATATAGCCCAGTGGCACAGCACCTGCCTGGCAAGCACAAGGTGCTGAGTTTGATTTCCAGTACAAAAAGAAAGAAAGAAAGAAAGAAAGAAAGAAAGAAAGAAAGAAAGAAAGAAATAGAAAGAAAGTCTGGGGATACTTCAAAATGTTAACAGGTCTGCTGAAAATCAGTTCTGCTGAGGTTAAAGACAACTTCCCTCATGAAGACTACCCCAGATCAAACCCCTCACTACCCAGGATTGCCCCCTTACAGCCTGCCTCATTTGACAAAATCCCAGGGGACTTTTCAGAACCCTTAAAAACAGGATTCCATGGTACAGCCGTAAATCCACAGCACGTGTTTGCCTCCTTGGATTTACTGCAGAGTAGGCAGGCACTAGACCTCTTCTTCCTTTTCCTCCACCAACATACTTCACTGCTTTAAAATAACCTGTCAATTTCTAAAGGTAAATATTAGGGTTAGCTCCTTCTCAGGCATCATAATTCTCTCCTGACTCAAATGTTTGTGGATTTTAAATCTCTCAACGGAGGTACTTGTCCTATACGAAGTTACCCAATGAACAGCTGACTCCCAGCTGTATTAATTATCTGAGCTCAAGCACCTCCAAGAAAAGTCACAGGCAGAAAATAAAAGTTTCACAGAGATCTACTGGCCAGGGTGCTGAGACCATAATGAAAAGGCAGAGGTGGTGAATGTACGGCACGTGGGCCGCAGTGGGCTGTCTGTATCGTTGAAAGCTCTAAAAGGTTTTCTGTCACTCTCCGAAAGGATTCCTAGGCAAGGTCCCCCCTCCCCCCACTCTCCTAAGGTAGTTTGTCCAGCCTTCTGACCTTAAATAGAAGCAACAAATACTACCTTGTCATTAAATCATAGACCTTTCTTTAAAAGAACATTACTAACAAATATTCAATTATTACCCCCTAAAGAATCCATAACTGCCATTCCTATTTTAAGGACAGAAAACAACGAAGTTACAAAGGAAAACCAGCAATTCACAACAATCACAAAATTTGAAAAGAGCCTTAAAATTCCTATCAATGAATGTCATATCAAAAGAAGAACAGATCAGCAAAATGTAGTTTATGGATACAACAGAATATTACCCAACCTTAAAACAAAAGAAAACTGACACCTGCTAAGCATTTGTGGATACACCTTTGAAGACACTGTACTACATAAAATAAGCCAGACACAGAAAGACAAATATTATATGATTTCACATATACCATGTTCTTAGAGGGGTTAAATTCATACCAACAGAAACCAGATTAGTGGCTGCCTGGGACTAGAGAAAAGAGAAAAATGGCAAGTCAATTCAGCTCAACAATTCTTCCCATGGACACTAATACATTTAAATATATTTAAATATCACCCAGACTACATAACTTGTAGCTCCACTGTAACTCATGTTCTTATTCATATTAGCCCCAAACTCCATGGCAATCAAATATACTTCTAACTGCAGAACTTTAAGCTTATATAGATACACCCTGTGGCGGGACTACCTCCAAAAGGAGTTTTTTCCCACCTAGCAAAGGTCTTGCTTTGCATTCATGCAAACACAGTAGCTTTCCTTACCTGTTCACTGCTTGAACCAGAAATCCTGCTTTGAGCAATAAGCAGGCTCCCTCAGTTACACAGATGGCAAAGAGCTAAAAGCATGGTAGGTTTGTCCATTTGTTGCAAATAGCGAAAAGTGATCACAGCCTTTTTTTCTCCCTTCTCTGGCAAATTATCCAATTCTGAAAAAGTCCTTGGACAAACACGCAAGTCATTTGCTATCGTGAGAGTGGGGAGGAAAATTTCTCTCATTTTCACCTCAAAAATACCAATCTTTGAGGATTCCCAGTGAGTCCCTATTCTTCACTCTTAGAAATGAAACCAAAAGAAAAGTCTAGAAAGCTTGGGCAGAGATCAAAAATTTTTTAAACTGTGGCCAATGAGGTCAGTGTTTTCTTTCAGGCAAGGGCCACACTGGGGAAAAATTTGAAAACCAGCAATAACAAATCATCTACCAACTGTGAAAAACATCAAGAGAAGAAAATTGGGTGCAAAATGGAAATGGATTTTTCTAAAATGGAGTCAAATGTCCAAAGGGCTCACCAAAAAAGAATACTACGAATGGCTGTCTCGACAAGCAACAACATGCCAGTCATTTGTATGGAAAATTATAGGCATTTTTCTTTAAAGTGTCTCAGTCTGGGGTGGTGGCTCACATCTGTAATTTCAGCACTAGCAAGGCTGAGGCAGGAGGATCATGGCAAGTTCGAGGCCAGCCTGAACTACATAGTAAGACATTGTCTCAAAAGCAAAACAAAACCCTACATAAAAAAAAATTTTTTTTAAATTAAATAAAGTATCTCTCAAGCCTGAGGTTCCGTCCCTGTGACAAGACTTACACTCTGTCATCACCCTTAACCGTGCCCTCACTCATTAGCGAGCCAGGCTAGTCTTTCCCCTTCTAATCCCTCCAACAAAACTGACTAGAGTAACTTTCTTTAAATACTACAACCAGCATCTCATACCTCTCTCCAAAACCTTTTTTTTTTTTTTTTTTTTTGCGGCACCGGGGATTGAACTCACAACCTCGCACCTGCCAGGGCAGGCGCTTAAGGCACTGAGCCAAACTCCCGGCCCTGGTTTTTTGAGGCAGGGTCGCACTATGTAGCTCAGGCTGGTCTTGCACTCGCGTTGTAGCCCAAGCCGGCCTCGAACCCACAACGCTCCGCCTACCTCAGCCTCCCGAGTGCTGGGATTAAAGGCGTGCGCCACCACCCCCGGCTTCTCCAAAACCTTTTAATGGTTGCTTAAATCATCCCACATTTAGCATAAACTTTCTTGCCTATTTTCAACAGTCTCCATAACCCTGGGGACAAACTGGGCCCTTATGCATGTCATTTGGCTAATACAATATTTTTTTTCTTTCTTTTTTTTTTGTGGCACCAGGGATCAAACTCACAACCTCGCACCTGCCAGGCAGGTTCTTAAGCCACTGAGCCAAACTCCCAGCCCTAGTTTTTTGAGACAGGGTCGCACTATGTAGCTCAGGCCAGCCTTGCACTCACATTGTAGCCCAAACCTGTCTCAAACTCACAACACTCCTCCTACCTCAGCCTCCCAAGTGCTGGGATTAAAGGTGTGCGCCACCACACCCAGCTTAATACAATATTTTCGATTTGAATTGGTTAACAACACCTAGAAATCAGGAGATTTCACATCTTGTTGGCTGCTCCCTGAGACAAAGGATGCTGTCACCAGGGTGCCCCCGGCCCACCACCTCCTATCATCTCCTGACTGGCACTCACACCAGGCTTACGCAGGATGAATGTGAGACTGAGGGAAGTGTTTTGTGGCCTTCCATCTCTACAAAGGTTAGGTAACAGAAGATTCACCAAAAGGGAAGTCAGCGTCTAGGAAAAATGTTTCTTTTGGAAGAGAAGATTACCTCTATGTTTCGTAAGCACACCAAGGCCTGTGTGGAAATTTCCTGTGTGGTTCACGCACTGAGGTGACAGCAGGTATTGAAAGCTTGCTATCCTATTATCTGCTCTACGGTCCCAAGTGGGCTTTTAAAGGAATCCTGAGAAATATGCAAGTTTTCCAGATTACAGTTAAACCCTGAAAAGTCAATGGATATTAAGGATGTGGCTGTTTTTGTAGCTTTAATCTCAGGTCTAGTAGAAGAGCTGATGACTGCAGCAAAAACCTAAACAGCTACCTGACGCCTCTTTCCCTGAGTCTAGGATAGACCTCCCCTGCTTGCTATTCTCTCTCTCTGTCTCTCTCTCTCTCTCTCCCCCCTGGTCAATTCTGCCCTTTCATAGAAATGCTAATCTTTCAGAGCTGATCAACCAATCAACAGCTCTTTAGGTTAGGCCAGCAAACCACAGGCTGGAAAAGTCCTTGGGGTCTTGGACCTTGGCTGTTTTTACCCTGTGAACTGCTCAAAGGGCTCTTTCTTTGCAGCCAGAGACACTCCCTGGGGTAGAAGAGATGGGGTGTGTGTGTGTTTGCAGAGCTGGATTAACTAAGGCCCAAGGGGTTGATGGATTCTAGGTGCTTAAAAGTTCAGAAGGCCATAACAAAATACCTGAGGCTGGACACTTCACAAAGAAAAAGCTTATTCAGCTCCTAGTTTTCAAAGGGAGGAGTCCAAGATCAGGCAGACCCATCTGTCCAGCCTCTGATAAAATAACCCCTCCTACTCCCCCTGCCCACATACATATTACAACATAGCAGTGAAGCAGAAAGGGACCTGGCTGCATGCAGAAGTAGCCAAGTGTGTGGGGTGGTCTCTGAGGCCCTCGTGACTTAATTAACTTCCATTAGGCCCCACCTCTTAAAGGTTCCACCGTGTCTTAATTCTGTTACATCAGGGACCAAGCTGCTAGCACAAGAACCTTTGGAGGACATCCCAACCATAGTAGCCATCTTCTGAGAGGTGAGGATTTGGAGCCACTTTTCTGAATTCTTTTTTGCAAGAGTCTGTGGTTGGTGTACTAAATATCCAAGCTAATCTTTTCCTCACTAACATTGTGGCTGAGAAATTCCTGTCAAAAGACAGAGATTATATCTGTTTCCCAAATGTGCCAATGCTGTGCCCTCCACCAGATACGATAATTATTGCCCAGGAAAGATGAACAGACTATAGAAGACCAACAAACCAGGTGGTTCTGCCACTGTCTTGTGGACACATCTTTTAATTTCTCTGGGCCTCAGTTTTCTTCTCTATAAAGTAGGGGTAATGATACCAACTCATTAGTCCTTCTGAGGATTAAGTGAGGCAGTGCATTTAAAGTGCTTCTAGTTCAGTGCAAGACACATGGAAGGAATTCCAAGGCCAAAGTTCAAATCCTGGCTCAAACATTGGAAACATGACTGGGAAAATTACTCAGTCCAACAGTAGCTCACTCAAAGGGCTACATGAGGATGTGTTAATACACGTAAAGCACTTAACTGACAAAGAGCATACTCAGTCAATAAAGCTGTGTGATCACAGTATAAGGCAGATGCTTAAATTTAAAAATGCATTATAGTAAAAGACACGTTGCCATTCATTCTCTTTGAAATACTCTCCCTCACTTCAAACACCCTTACCCATCATTCTTGCCACTTTCTGAAGCAGTTCTGGAAGACCTCCTTCATAGATGTCTTTACAAGGTATGATAAAAAAAATACAGTGAAGATTGATGCTAAGTGCCATCCAAAGGATGGAAAGGCAGGCTCATAAAAACAGTGTGTCCTCATTCATCTTATTCATCAGATCTGGCACCTTGCAACTTCTGGTTCTTCCCTCAAAGTCAAAATCAGTATGAAAGGGAAATGTTTTGAATCAATTCAGAACATCGAGGTAGCCACACCTGCACAAAACACTCACAAAAGAAGACTTCACATGTGTGTTGTTAATTATTTATTCTCAGCATCCCTTCATTTATGTGACCCTCCTAGATCAGGAAGCACTAGAGGATATAGTAAGTGACTTAAAAAGCACATTAATACAGATAATCATCAGAATCATTGAGCTCCAGAATGTGAAGGATACTCATGGATGTTTATCTGAAATGAACTGTGTATATATATGACTGGCTAAGAGATTGTACTCACTTTCCTAAACATTATGGGCAGACATCGTGGTAGTAGGCTCCCAGGCATTTAGCTGATTTGCTGTAATTATGAATATAATTGTACCGTGCCAGGCACTGTGTACTCTGCTGGGGACATAATAGTGAACAACTGGTAAAAGCTCCCCAGGGGACTCAATCGGCCAGGGTAGAAAATCACCACTTGATGTTTGATTTGGAACAAGCTCTTGAGGTAAACCTAACAGAACTGGGTCCCCACACAGACCACTCCCTGCCTCTCCCCTGCTCTTTGCGGTTGAGAGCTGTATTCCCTCCAACAGTGCTAAACCCACACCTGGGAACAGGAGGACACAGTATGAGTAGAGAATACCCTACTCTTTCCTCCACCAGCCTATCGCCCCACCACCCTTCTGCGAGCTGTAAAGGGATTGCCAACAGAAGGCCTCCAAGTCCCTGGTGAGTCCCTGGACTGACCAGTAGCCAGACTCCAACCTGGTGAGGGCCGCCCCACTCTGGCTGGTGCAGGCAGATATGACCCACCCTTGGCCCCCGCACTCAGACAGGACACCCTGTGATAAGAGCCATTTGGCCAGCAGCTTTGGGAGGGGGTGAGGGGGAGCTATTGCTGAGGCCTAACAGACAGCCGTAATTTGCCCCAAGTATTGGTTCTGCTTGGAGGCAAAACAGTTGGTGGATGACAGCCTGATCTTAAGAGATCATTTTTTTAAAAAGAAGGGAGAAAAGTTGCTTAAAAGAAGCCCTTTAACTCAGAAGGTAGTCCTAACCACCTTACAAATTCAATGCCCTCTGAATCCACATCCATCTGTCACAGCAGGGAATCTTTTAACTAGCAAAAGAGCAAGAGAAGGAATTCAGATCAACATTAAGGACTCCAGCAATAAAGCTGGTGCTGGTTCACCCCTTTTCCCCAGAGGCAAGAAAGAATCAAGGAAGAATTTCAAAATCTTTTTATACAATTAAAGAGAGGGATCCAGTGGGGGGAAGGGAGTAAGAACAGAGATGAAGAAGTTTAAGAAGCGCTATTTTAAGCTCAAAATAAATCATGATGGAAAGGGCCTAGAAAGTATCATTTTCTTTTTAAGAGCAAGATCTTATCTATGGAAAGAAAGAGTCTGGTGTTTGGGGGAAGGGTGGGGTGGGCAAACTGTCAGGTTAGCGTGAGTCTTTTCACCCACCCACCCAGTCTCCAAAAGTAAACCAAAGTTTGGCATGTACGTCCAGAATTTTAAAATCTAGAATTCTGACTTAAAAATAATTCATAATCTACTATAAGGAAGCTCAGAGATCACTACTAATTACTACACAAGGGGAAAAATTCAGGGATATATCCAAAAACTGTACCCAACATGGTAGCAGTAGAAAGAACCAGACAATATGGTCAAGAGTCTATTATGTTTCAAACCAGTAAAGATGGCTCTATAAGAAATTCACACTTATCTCCCCAAACTACTTTAGAATCTTTTACTGTCAACTGTTACTTCCTAGAAGTTAAAATCCTTCAAGGGCAATTTCACGGTCTATACCTGGTAAGATTGTGGCTTTGTATCTAAGGCCCAGATCTGGGCTGGTTTGAACATTTCATTTTATCTGAGCAATGTGCTTTGGTTGAACATCCCAGATTTTCTTTTTATCAAATCAGTGAGAAATGTGTATGTATGCCAATATATGTTAATACACGCATATGTTTAGAAAGTGTATCTCCTCCCCAAAGCCTCTTTTACCTATTTTAAGATTGAACAGCTTATCATTCACGCCACCAGATCTTTCTAAAGCACAAAGTTAGAGATAAATGTTGTAAGCACAGCATTCAGAATGAAACTGCAATGTCTGCCTGCTCACCCTGTGAGATGCCCAAGTTCTCACTCTGCAGACACGAGCCAGAGTCTTTTTCAATCAAGGTTTTAAAATGTGAGCCAGGGGGTGTCTCTGGGCGGCGGGGAAGCAACCTCGCGCTGTAGGCACTCACTCTGGCTGAGGCTGGCAAGTGCTACTGCCATGTATGGAAGTGGACAAATTCAGTAAAACCTCAGGCATGAGTCTAGGCAGGGCTGGGCTGGGGGCCGGCATTCCTCACAGCACAGCCTGCCCGGCCCAGGGCTGTGGATGACAGGAATCCCTCGCCTGGGGTCCCAGGGACTCTATACTGGAATGGCCACAAGGATACAAATCATGGGAAGCAGAACAACAAGGGGCACGGTGCCCTCCAGAGCGAGAGATGCTCAGGAAGTAGAGACTCATCCACTCCAACAGTGTGTGCAGGAGGCAGAGCCCGAGCCTGGAAAGCCAGGGCCACACAGCTCCGCATGCACTGACCTCAGTCCTCTGGAATGCAGAATTCTCCACAATGTGCCATCCATCACCAAGGCGCCCTCAAAACCAGCACGAAAGGAAGGAAGGTTTTCTTTTTTTGTTTGGTTTGGTTTTTTCAGTGATCTAAGAAACTCAAGACAGTTACCCACTTCTTGCCTGAGTAAATCCAAGGCTTGTCAAAAAGTTTTGGTCTGACTGTGGGGGCTGGAGTCAGAGAGCTATAGGTTAGACTCCATAGGTGCACAGACTCTGAGCAAGACACTTTGGACCTCTGACCTCGGTATTCACATCTGAAAAGTTGGTACAACAACAAATAGGTTCCCTGTGGAGCTGTTATCTGAAACCTGCAGTGCCATGCCTGGCACAAAGTAAACACAGTATAAAATTAAGTATTACAATTAACAATAATAAGGTAAAGAAACTTCTTAAGATTTCTGCTACCTCTCTTAAATTACAAATGTAAGTTATACTTTTCAGGTGTTTCTTAAAGTTCATGTTCACATCTCTGCTTACCCCATCTCTGAAGCAGCTTTGCTTGGACTCTGATCCTTTGCTGTCCTGCCCCCAGGTCCCTACTGGTACCTCTCAGAACTCTCCGTTTTGGCCAACTCCTCTCTTCACACACCCTCTGGGACTGTCCTCCTCTCTCTCAGGGTTCCATGTGCTGATGACCCGCAGACCCTTCTCAAGCATAAAGCAACCTCTCTGCAGATGCACTCAAGCAAGTGGACAGCTCAGCATCTCTATAGGCTTTTACTTGCTCTCACGGTTTAATATTAAGTGTTCCTCAAGATTCAACTATTGAGGACTTGGTCCCCAGTGCAGCCATGTTCAGAGATGAGGCCTAGAGAAGTGACTGAATGATAGTTCATAGCCAAATGGGCCACGAGGAGGTAGGGCCTCGCTGGAGGAAGCACAATTTGGAAGGGTATATCTTGTTCCTGGCTGCTTCCCTCTCTACTTCCTGAATGCCCTGAGGTAAACAGATTTGCTCCACCCCATCCTTCTACCATGATGTTCTACTTTATCTCAGACCCACTGCATTGGAAACAGCAGACTATGGACTGAAACCTCTGAAACCATGAGCTGAAATAAACCTTTTCCCCTTCTAAGTTGCTTTTCTCAGGTATTTTATCACAGTAATGGAAAGCTGACTAACACAACTGGCCTAAATGCCTCTAAAACCAATCCCTCCCTTGCCAACACTGGCTACATACTGCAATGCCACTAATCCCTTCCTCTGTTTTACCTTTCAAAGCCAGGACACAAACATCCATCAAAGACTCTAATATTTCTCAGACCTACTCCCTCCTTTTCATCACCATCCCTTTTCCCCTGGGGTAGCCCTTCTATTCTCATCTTTCCCCTCTGGCTCGGTACTGTCATACAGAAATACATGTAATTTTAAATCCTTTTAATAGCCACACTAAAAATTAGAAAGAAACAGGTGAAATCAGTCTTACTATGATAGGTTATTTAGCCCGATATTCCCAACATCATTTCAACATGTAATTGATATAAAAATCATTGATGACATATTTCACATCTTTTTTTCATACTATGTTTTGGTAGCTGATACACATTGAACACAGCATTCCTCAATCAGGATTAGTCACTTTTCAAAGGGCTCAACAGTCACGCATGGCAAATAATAGCTATCAAGTCGGTCAGTGTGGCTCTACTCTCTTTTCCTTGAGTCCACAGCTACCAAGGTTGTCTACCTAATCTAAATATGGTTGGAACAATCAGTGGCTTCCCCCATCAGGATACAGTTCCAAGCCCTGACATACCTTCATTTTCTATCCCCCAATTTACTTATCTACCCCCATCCCTCACCACTCATTCCTGCATCTTACTTTTGTCTTCAACATAAGCAACTGCAAAGACTGCCTTCCAGGGGCCTGCGTGACCGGCGTGGACCCCAGAGGAGAAAGAAATGGGCTTCTAGGGAGCCCACCCAGCCAGGCCTGAGTGCCTCCAACCAGAAGACAAGTAAGACTGCCTTCCGGGGGCCTGCACGACCGGCATGGACCCCAGGAAGAGAAACATGTGCCCCACCACCTCTGTACGACCACCGACTAAGGACAAAGGTGCCCCCCGTCCCGTAAAGCAACCTGCTCATGCGGAGGTCTGGCTACATTGATAGCAACTAAGGTACATAGAACAGCTGGATGCTAGTATTGTTTTGTTCATTTTGCAGGCCTGGGGCTGGCAGCCTGGGCATCTCTTTGGAAGATGACAGTGTGCAATGTAGCAAAATGAGGGATTCTCTTCTGTCTTGTCTTCGAGACCCAATATTGTTCTCGTTGTTTTGCTTTATTCTAATTTTTTTGGCCTTATTTTATATTCTGTTTTTATTGGTTTTATTGGGGTTTTTTTTTATTTTGTTTTGTTTTGTTTGGTTTGGTTTGATTTTACTATACCTGTTGGAAAGGTCAACTATTCTGAAAATAACAAGATATACTATAGTAGCTATTGTTTTCATAGTATCTTTCTTAGATGTTCTGTACCAGTTCTACTGCTTTGTTTTGATTGACTTCATTCTGTTATGTTTTGTTGGATTTTACTATCTTTAAAAAATAAATAAATAAAATAAGCAACTGCAAAATGTAGGTAATAGTAACAATAAGTACAGTATAGCACTATTTATATTATATTTATGTAAATGCATAAAAGTACAAATAACTGTATAAAGTACAAATAACAAGTATGAATTTGCAGAGACAGACTGGAAAGATATGTACTACAAGGTAAACAACCATAATCTGATTAGTAGAATTTGAATGATTTAAAGTACTTTTCTTTTTGTAAATCTGTATTTTCTGATTTTTTT
>RJWM01017861.1:0-42197 GCA_004363535.1 Dasyprocta punctata | reverse complement strand
AACTCATGAAGCTCAGCCTTTAAGGTTAGGAAAGCAGAAGATGAACCAGGAGGTTCCTGGGGGTCAGATTGGGGCTTGACCGATAAGGCAGGAGCCACAAAAGGGGGGTTATGATATTGGGTAGCTTCCTCTGTCAATTGAGACCGATCAACCTCTTGGAAGTTGGAAAGGTTAGGGTATATAGATGAATAAAGAGGGGGCGTAGCGGCGCCAAGTTTTAGGGAGCACCGGGAGCCATGTTGAGAGGCATCGCCATTTTGAGCATCTTTTTGTGCCTCAGAAAGAGGAAGTGGTGGCAAGTCACCATTTTGAGGAGGCTCTGGGATATCAAGAATCACAGAGCCAGGGGGACTGGATTTAGGGGTAGGATTGCGGGAGGAGCGCAATGTAGCCTCACCCTGAGTAAGTGTTTTATCAATTTGGGGATCTGAGTGACGTTGAGTCAACAGTTTTGAAATTAAAGTCTAATAGACAAAAGCAGTCACCGGAACCTTTTTAGGACCAAAAACCCTATAAAAGTCTTGAAGGGCATCTCCTACTCTTTTCCATTGTTTAATGTCAATGGAGTCCTTTAAAGGGAACCAAGGGCACACTTTAAGTATAAACTGAAAATATAGCAATAAATCTTTAGTCATAACCTTAATTCTTTTCACCTTGAGGGCCTTACTGAGGCCGCTAACGAACAACTGATGTTTATTTAATGCTTGACCCATGTCGAGAGGGAAAGGGGAAATGGAATGTTGTTTACTTACCGTGACTCGGGCGAGACGTAAGGTGGCCGTCTGTGTAGATCACAGGGACGGAGTCCCGAAACACCTTGGCCAAGGCTTTGTCTTTATGAACGGTCTCGTCGGGAATCGTCTTTACGGGTCGAGCCCCCACGTCGGGCGCCACTTGATCCGGACCGCGGATCAGTCCGTGGGTTTCGCCTGGAGGAGAGACGAGATGGGGGATGGGGGCAGGACAAAAAGAAAAAAAAAAAAAGACAAGACAAACATCCGATCAAGTCTTCGTTTATTGACAAAATATTCAAGGTTTATATAAAAAGGGGAGTAAAAGCTGTCATCATATGGGGGTGTGGACAGGCCGTCGTCATTTCCTGGCGAGACAGGGGAGGATCATAAAAAATATAGGCTGACGCACCAGATGCCCACAGGCCAGAGAGGCGGGGCGGCAGCTGTGAAGCTTTGCCGCTCTCTACACTGACCTAAAGAGATGTTTTGGTTATTTTAAATTGCCTTTTGGGTTCAAGTTGTTCATTTATGTCTCTCTTATAACATATTCAAAATTCTGACAGTCTTTTCAAAGTTGCCTGTAACAGATAACTTTCCATAAAACAAGCATCCCAGTATCGATGCTTAGAAAAGATGTAAACACTACTAGTGCTTGTGCCTGTGAGTCAGCTGTGTTGGTCTACTGACTCGGGTGGGCTCGGGACCTCAGCTACACTCGCTGAGGCATCTGCAGTTAGCTGGCGGCTCGCTGTCTAAGGTGTCCTCACCTACCTGGCGGGCGGTGGCTGGGACAGGAGAGCCTCTGCACTGAGTGCGTATCTCTCACGACGAGGAGCCTTGCTCGGGCTGTTCAAGAGAATGGCAGGGTTTTCTGAGGGTGAGAAGTGTCCAGAGACTCGCCAATCTGAGGCTAAGAAAGTACACAGTACCATTCCAGCTGCATTCTAGTTTCCAAAGCCAGTCACCCGGCCAGCCCAGGTCCACGGGGCCCTGCGCCGCAGCAGAGTCTGATTCTCGAGGAGAAGGGAGTGGAGGCAGGGAGCTGCGAGCACGGGCACCGACCCTGTGACCCCTGGTGCCGCTGCCAGCTCTGCCCGCGCCCACAAGCTTCGCGCCCTTCTCCACACTCACAATTCTAGGATCGCCATGGTTTTATTTTTTTTTTTATTTTGAAGAGAAAAAAATAATAAAGACAGTGAAACAATATTTCAAAACCAAATGATAGGAGAATAACAATGGTTAATACATGGCGCATTGTTATCTTAAAGTAGTTACTCAGAGTACAGGATATAGATGTGAAAAATTGACCAAACAATATTAACTTAAACCTTTCTTTTAAATGAACTAAGAGAAATTAGTACTATAGCTATCTTAACTACCATATATATATATATGTATATATATATATATATATATATATATATATATATATATATGTATTTTTTCCTTTTCCCCTTCCTCATTTTCTCCTTTCCCCCATCCTAGTTTCCCTCTCCTTTTGAACAATTTCTTCCCATTTCACAATATCTATTGTGCATTTTGGATCTGATTTACTCTTTTAAGATCACCGTGTTAATTGCCTTAAACTCCTCAGAATTCATTTATTTATTCATTCATATTCGACTCTGCCGGCCATTGTGTAAGACATTAGGAGCGGAGAACTAGAGATAAAGTTCCTGAGCTGCGGACGCCTAAGTCTCACAGGGCAGACAAGTGAGCAGGAGAGGAATCACAGCCCTGGGGTTGAAGTGCTGTAGGGTGAGAGGTCTGCAGTGCGGAAGAGGCAGGAGCTGCCCGTGTGGGGCGAAGGATCAGGGCCAGAGCCAGGTAAGTAAAGACTTTTCAAGAAATAGAGGACTAGACTTATTCAGATATGAAATTATGTACAGTTGTGTCTGGTTACTAGGATTTGTGGCCATGGAGCATACCCTTAAATTATTGCTCTTTCATTGGTATAATATAAACTTGATTGGGCTTCTTGTCTTGATCATGGAAATAATAATCCAGTATGTTTTTTGCCTTATAAAATGGAGATAAAAATGAACCTATTAGAGAAGGTTGTTGTAAATATTTTATGAAGTTAAATATATGGAAGAAAAAAATATGGAAGTACTTTGCATACCCAGAACATCATAAGTACATTTTTTTTTAATTTTATTTAAGCGAAGAAAAACAAAACAAACAAAAACTACAACAACAACAACAACAAAACGACATATATAGTAAAAACAACAAGCAAAAGAGACAAGCAAACAACTAGCATAAATACACAACATTGCAGGTTTACAAAACCGGAAGATAGAAGCTTGACAATGGTTGCAATTTGCGCATCGTTATCATTAAAATGGTTTCTTACATTAACAGATATAGACATGCAAGATTGATCCAATCATATGCGTATTAATTGTTCCCTCTCAATAACGAATACATTGAGCAGTGTTCTTTTTAGTTATCTTACATATACACATATACAGGTTTATATCCCCTCCTCTTCCCTTTTCCCTTTCCGCCCATTCCCCTCCCAATTATAAGTACATTTTGAGCATGCATCATTTCCATTCTGTTGATATTATGTTGAACTAACCAAAGAATTGGAGCCATCTTTTCATTTCCAGGAGTTCAAAAACATTATACTTCTTGTTTTATAGTACACTCTTTCACTGACAGAGGTTATAATTTATTTACTTATTTTTCATTGAGGGAGAGTCAAGATTTCTTGGGAAAAACATCCAGGCAGTGTTTGAGAAGGTAGAGTGGGTTTTACATGACCCAACAGATGCAGTGCGTGGGGAAAAGGGGTCCTCGGGTCACACCGCTTCAGCGAGATCCGTCTACACAGACTCTCCCTTGGCAGCAGCCCATCCTGTGTCCCTGCACCTTCTTGTGCCACTTGCCTTTTGATTCTGCGGAAAGTAGCCGATCCCAGGTTGCAGTGTTTACTGTCTCCAACAGGTATCAGCAATCTTCTGGGAAGATACTAACACAAGTAATCAATAGAGCAAAGAAAGATGAACCGCTGAGAAGAATATAATTAGATGGTAGAAGTCACCTCAAATATATTGTGGTTGCATAATTATAGGATTTTCTGGCTAAATTTAAAGTGATTCAAACAGAGTATATTCACAGAATATCTGGTACATAGTGAAAATTGAGTAACTCTTGAGTGAATGATGAGATTATAAAAATTGCTTACTAACATTGAATCCATACTATTTAAGAGCTGTGCTTTGATTATTTTACTGAGAGTGAAGAGATTTTCTTAGCACTTTGAAATATCTGTCAGAGTTGTTCCTCTAAATACTTAATGAGTTCCATAACATTGTGGTGGCCTGATGGAATCTGTAATTTAAAGACCACAGGTCCGGAGCAAAGGAGAGAAGGCTGAATCATTTCTCCGAATGAAGGAAACAGCCTGAGTACTAAGTATGCAAGAGCTAATAGGACTGAGATGCCAAGCTATGCCAAGGCCTTGCAGGGTCATTTGTTGCCGTATTTGATTATGCTCTAAAGACTTGATTCTAAAGCTCTGCTGTGGGAAGAGTATTGGCTTTGGAGTTTAGTAGACCCAGAGCCATGGCTGGCACACACTCATGGGGCGTGTCAGTCACGTGACTCCAGTTCACCTGGCCCCAAGTGGGGTAGCCTTGCATGCGTTTCAATTCCCACTGTGCTGCACACTAGGTGTGTGACACGGAGGAAGTTAATTAAGCTCTCCATGGTCAGTTTCCTCTGTTGTTAGCATGAGAGCTAAACTGGGTAACAGTAGTAGCATGTGCAGCTCTTTAAGGCAACTTGTACTGCCTCTTGTTAAGTAGCTGTGCGAGGGCATTAACTCTGGATCCGTATTGGTGCAGGCATTTTTGTATCTGAATATTTTGCCTCACCCAAGGGGCAGTTTTGCAGAGTGTAATGGTTAAGTACAGAGATTCAGGACTCAGATCTCTGGGGCTAGCCTTCTGGCTCTTCTGTCTAACAAGCTTTGTGTTCGCAGGTGTATTAAATAATTCTCTTCAGCTTCCTCTTCTGTACAATATGGCAAAGATGGTAGCATACACCTCACAGCAGTGCTAGGAGAACCGAATGAACTAGCGTGTCTAAAGCGCTTAGAGCAGTTCCCGTGGTATATTTAGTAGCAGATACATATCCGTTAAAATAAAATCTGAAGGGAACCCAAGGAGCTATAGACTGGCAATGTGAAGAAATGGGTGACTTACTTCATGGACTGTGAGGACTGCTTTTTCCTGTACCACAAGCTCCTAGAATTAATCGTGCTGCGTGGCTTGATTTGTCAACAGGAGGACGTGGGCTTTTGATTTTCAGTTACTATTTTGGTGAGTATTCTTATTATATCAAAGTTCAAGTACTATTGAAAATGGTGGACAGAATTATGATTTTAATCTACAAACATAAGACAAAATAAAAATAAATAACAAAGAGCATTTACGTTTTGAATTGAGGCATAGAGACTTGATAGGATCCTGTCTTGATATATTTGTATGTATGAGTGTATGTTATACATGGGAATCTATGTCCATATAGCTAAATATGCTTATATTTACTCTTTCACTCCCAATAATGCTCTTCCTTCCCTCTTGCCCTGTTGGTGACCACTGGGATGTGTTCAGTGTGCATGCTTCGTTAGAATGTGTATTCTCATTCTGTGTATGTCTATGTATCATTTACACACAGCTTATTGTGGGACTTGCATTTCACTTTGCTCCTTCATTTTCGTTCATCTTTTGGAAGCAGCTCACGTTGCTCTGTGTACGTCTTGCTTCTAACGCTGCGCATGCTGGAGGAGGGGAACATCACGTGTCACCTGTCTACTCCCCAGGTGGTGGACAATCAGGGTGCTCCTGACCTCCTCCCGCTGCAGCAGCTGCCTTCCTTCACAGCGCGAGGCACGTTCTGCTTGAGAATTTCCACCAGACTTGTGAAGTCGTTATTTTTCTGTCTACTGCTAATAAGAATTCTGATGATACTCTGATAATTATAGCTTTACAGACATAAAAAGAAGCCCGCCTTCTAAAGTATTTGGGGCACTTGGCCAGTTAATTGAATATTAATTTAAACTGGGGATTTGTAAAAACTCATAGGTAATTTAAAGATTTGGTTTTTAACTTTGAGTGTTTTAAGTGTACTTTTATTAACTTTTTAAAAAATATGGAGTCAAGGCATTTCTCTTGTTATATATGTTAAATTTTGGTTGCTTTCAGTATGGATCAAGATTTGCCATTCATTTTCATGTTTCTTTTGTAAATGAACATGTTAGCACCTTATATATTTTCCTCTTTTTCTTTCCTGAAAATGAAATAAAGTAAGTATATTACGGAGAAATCAAGTTCTCACCTCTTTTGGTTTTAAAAATTTTCTCTTATGATTAGTTATCTTACCAAAAATACTTGTCTTTATCAAATATTTCCAAAGCATTCGCCTTAGTTTTCATGGTAGCAATTGCTGTTTTTCTCTTCACTGTCACATTTTATTAGTTTAAATCAGTCACCGATAGCTGCACAGAGCAAAAGAAATGGAATGCTACAAAGGGTTTTAATTTGGAGGAGCTCTAGTTATTAATGGTTGAGTCTGGACTTCAGATTTTCTTTACTTTAGTCACTTGGGAGCTTGGAGTCTATATATCATGTTTTGCTATTTTTAATAAGCATAAAACTGTGCTTCAAAGTTGAAGGACTCCATAGATGGGGAGGAGTCTCCTGCTCTGCTGTGTGGGTTTGAAGAAGGGGGTTTGCATTCTGTCTTTTGTGCTCCTTGTAACCTCACTGTTTGGCCGGGTCCCTGGCCCACAACTGGAGGTTAAAATAAACATTTGTTCAATAAACGAATGAATGAAGGCAGGGAGAACCCTTCAGTGCAATATCTGAAGTTATCCTGCCTTATCTGAGCACTTTGGTGGTGCATACCATATTTAAAGGAAACCTCTGGGCTACTGAATTTTAAATAGAAATTCAAGCAGTATTTTCTTTTGCTTTCCTAAGGAAAACGGGCACTGCCTTCCCCTTTTGTCTGTGTTAGTGATGCTTATATTCTCACAGAGGTTGCTAAAATATTTTTGTACAGATTTATTTTGCACAGTTTTTACCACTGATTGAACTACTTTGGTTTTGCATAATCACTAGAAAAAGTTAGAGCAAGTTTTTAATTCTGTATTCTAAGAAACAAAGAAAACTGTAAATAGGTGGCTAGCTGGACAAATGTCAGTTACATATTTATTTATTCTCTCATTCAGCAGGTATTTATTATTATTCTATTAGCCTTCACTATGATGAAAGTATTGACAAAGTTCCTCCTTTGTGGGGTTTACATTCAAATCCGGTGGAAGTTAAAAAATCAAAAAATAAAAAAGAGTCAGTAAATGATCAAACATGGCAACGATGCACTCGGCTAGGGAAGTAAACAAGGGCTGGGTGCGCAGTCGGTGAGCGGCGGGGCGCGGGCCTGTGCTCTCGGAGGGCTCCTGTAAAGGGGTGACATTTGTGCCGTCACCAGGAGGCCCAGGAGAGCCGGACACATTCTCAGAGGGAGCTTTGATTTGGGGCGCTCTGAGACATTCAAGGAAGCTAAGAGGCGTGTGAAATCTGATAAAGATAATCCACTTTTGAAAAAAATTGTGATGCCAGTGGGTATCCCCTACACGCCAAGGCCATTGGCACCCCCCGCCCCCAAATCTCCCAGTGGAAAAGTTTTCATGCTCATTTTCCTCTCCAGGAACCTTATGTATAAGGCTGGACACTTCCGTCTCCTCGCCACCCGTGTTTTTATAGAAATGTGTTGAGTGGCAGAGGAAATAGAAAAGGGACAAAGTGTGAAGAGTCAGCGCTAAGAACCGGGATAACTCATTCTCAGCAGATTAAGGGCTGTTCCCTAGCTCACATCATTCTGTTCTGTGGTTCTCTCTTTTCCTCTTTGGCCTCTCCTTTCGGTTATTACACCGCTCATTAGCATTTCTATTAAGCAGTCCTGAAGAGGAGAAAAATCAATCAAGGAAAGGAGCTTCAATTTAAGGCTTGGTGGATGAGAAGTGGAATCCATTGGCTACAATCAGCTTATTTTTGGATTCTCTGTGGATTCTCTTGATCCACGTTATTCCTGCCCCTGCATAGACCAACATGAATTGATGATATTGCGGAGCGTGCATGCATACAAAGTTAAGATTTTTGGAGGATGGACGAGCTGAAACTAAAACCTCTAGGTAACAAAATTATTTAAATGATTTGATTACAATATGAAGAACATCAAGGGGACGCTAGCAGTAAAGAGAGATTCTACTTAAAAGCCGTGTTTCTCACAGCCGTGAGTAGAGCACTTACCATGCGGGATTCTTCACGTCCTAGAAGTAGCCGACCCTGCGTGTTGAAAATCACGCTGGTTGTATTTGCAGCCTGACAATGCCCCTTAACTCACACAAGCCGAGTGGCTGTTTTTTATGGTCTAGGGCCTCATAAATGCTATATCTGAAATATTAGCAGTAAGTGTGAGAAAAGCCCCAGCACAGAACTCCAGCTCATGACCAGCCCTCTCTGTGTCTGCAAAGCTTTTGAAATTCTCTTTGTTCTTTCTTTTCAGGCCTGAGGCTTTTTCTTTCGAGTGACCTGCTGTGTTTCTGGAAGTTCAAGACCAGAACACCTGTGGATCCTTGAGGAAAAGGAGACCCTAAGACTAGGACACAAGAGGACACAGGGTCTGTGTCCTTGGTGGAGATGGGTTTGTGCTGAACTTGCAAAATGTACCAGTTCAGTGTCATCTGTTTTCAGTATTTCCTGGACAATTGATTTATCCCACATTATTAATGAACTTTGCGGCAGTTCTACTTGTCAGAGCCTACTCTGTAGGGGTCAATAATGAGAGGAAACCTGGTGTTAGTGAATCCAGCTTAAGTGATTCTGTCATGCTAACGATTCAATATATCAGGACAAATGTCAGCTTCTTCCAATATGTTAATTCCTTTGATCCTATTTGCATAAACTACAGTCAATGAAATACAAACTCCCCCTCTAAGACAGTTAATGGAGATTTGTAAAGGATTTTTAATTTCCTTTTTTTTTTTTGTTTCCTCCCACATAAATTCTTGAGTTGTGAGAGGGACAGAGAAAGAGTAAGGATCACAGATTGAGAAAAGGATGAAAAATATTTCAAAATTCAAAATATAAAAGAATATAAGAGGTACAGACAGAGTTTAGTGCTTTCCTAAGAATTCCATGCATTTGCCCTTACTGCTTTCAACAGGAATATGAACTTTCTAAAGAAACTTGATTGCAAAGCATGATGAATATTTCTTGTATTTTGGGTTGAGGTTTTAGTTTCTCTAGTTTCCTGAAATAATTTACCAGTTCATTAGTTTTCCCAAAGGATGGTTAAATCTGTGTTTCTCATCTCTGTCATTCACTCTTCGTATCTCCCTAGGGTCACTGACATACGATAGCAATGTTTACTCTGTGACTGGTACTTCTTTTACTCTGAGTTATAGGCACCTAAATATCACAACTTACAATTAAGATTAAGAAATCAGAGTTTCTCTTTCCGTGATAAAATACGTAGTTAACTCATTTGTTCAAACAAGTCATATTCTTTTCTTTCTTCTCCTGGTTCTTCTTCCAAGCTCTAAGGTTTCTATTTACTTGGAGTTCTTTTTATAAGTTTTATCAATTGATCAGCAACTGGAATTTGTATTCTTTTTGTACCATTATTTGTACCACTGGCAACTGTATTTTTTATTTATACAAACATCTCTCTTGCATGGTAATTTCCTTCTTTGTTTTTGTGCTAGCAATCAAAATTTTACTTTTCTACTTGCACCATTTCATGCAGACTACTTATTCATGGAACTTTGGTAGAGACTAAAAAAACTCACAGAAGACCTAGAATTTTGTTGCTGACGTTTCTGTAAGTAGTCTCGTGCCCCTCGCGCAGTCCCTGAGGTAGTTTTCTGTCTCACTGGAGGTGAGACAACAATAATATGGTGGATGGCAGTGGCACCATCAGTCAACAGAGAGCAGCAGTAGCAGTGGGGACCGCTTTTTCCATTTTTACTGCAGCGCTTACGCTGGCAGCCTGAAGACTTGTTCCTTTGTCTATGTTTTAGGTTGCAAAATTAGTTTAATCAAGTCATCCAAATCATTGTCCTTCCCTAAATTTCTATGTATCACACACTCCCCTCCCCGTTTAGTTTCAAATGTGCAGAAATTTAAATGTCAGTGCAATGCGCTGTCTGGATTGTATTTTGGTCATTATTTTCCCTAATGCACAGAACTTGGAGTAGTGTTTTTACTGCCTATGATGAATAGGGAGGAGTATTTTATTGAGGCATCTGTACGCTGTGAAGAAGAGGACCATGGTCCTCAATGGCAGCTCCAGTTAATAAGTGAGCTGTTAGCAGCACCTTCACTTTCTGAAGACAGCTTCTGCTATGCAAATAAGGGAAGTATTTTCCTAGGTAACTTTAGAGAGTTCATTTGATTTTGAAGTTTACTTTCGTGAGTCACCTAGATTTTAAATTCCAATGGTCCAAAGAGTGATTTTTCTGTTTCACATGATGTTGAGCATAGCGTCATGCTTTGTAGTAAAGTTTGTCTGGATTTCATGTAGTTTTTTCAAGGAGTAATGTGTCTTTAAGGGATCTGTGTTGCTTAAAAGGTATTGAGGTGTGACTGATACAACAAAGGTCATCTACACTTAATGTATAAAACTTAATGAGTTTGAAGATAAGTCTATACCATAGAAATATCACCACAAGCCATATCATGACCATACTGTGAACATCTCCAAATGTTTCCTCCTGTTATCATTTATTATTATTATTATTACTTGTTTCGTGTGCATGTAAAAACAGTTAACTCAAGATCAATCATTTTAGCAGATTTGAAGTATACAGTACTGCATTGTTAAATTCACTACAGGCACTGTTCTTTCCGGTAGATCTCTACACTTTCTCATCTCACATAACTGAAACTCTGCTTTCAACTAGTAGCTCCTCATTTATCTCTCTCCCTAGCCCCAGGTGACCACCATTCTACACTGCTTCTTTGAGTCTGACATCTTAGTTTCTGCAGATCAGTGCCCTCCTGTAGTGTTTGTCCTTGAATGTCTGGTTTCACTCGTTGTAATGTCCTACGGGCTCATTCACATTGTTATAAACGGCAGAATTTTATTCTTTTTAAAGTGGAATAGTATTGCATTGTATACGCACACTATTTTCTTCATCTTTTTATCTGTCTGTGCCCATGTAGGATGTCGCCATGTCTTGTGAGTGATCCCTCGGTACACTTGCAAGTGAAGGTGTGCCTTTGAGTTGTTCGTTACGTATCCTTTGGGTATACACCTGGAATTGGGACTGTAGGCCTCTATGGCAATTCTGGTTTTACTATACTGAGGGATTGCCATATACTGGTTTCCATAGTGGCTGCACCAATTTACACTCCCGTCAACAGTGCCCAACAGTTATCTGTCTCCACATTTTTGCCAACATTTGCTCTCTTTTATTTTTGATAGTACCTATCCTAACAGGTATGAGCCATTCTAACAGAGTAAAATATTCATTGTGAGTTTTGCTTATATTTCCCTGAAGATTCGTTATATTGAGTGCATTTTTATGTAACTGTTGGTTTTCCATATGTCCTTTTTTTGGAGAAATTTCCATTCAGATCCTTCACCCATTTTAAATCAGGTTAGGTGTATTTTTGCTGTCAGGTCCTTTGAGTCCTTCATAGACTTTGAATATTAGCTTCTTATTGGATATATGGTTTGAAAATACAGTAAAACCTTGATTTGTGAGCATAATTCATTTCAGAAACACACTTGTAACCCAAAGAACTTGTATATTCAAGTGAACTTTCCCACAAGAAATAATGAACATTCAGATTATTTGTTCCACAACCCAAAAAATAATAATATAAAATGATTAAAATACTGTAATGCAATATAAAATAATAAATAAAATGCAAAATATAAAGAAAAATAAGCAAATTCATCTGCATTTATCTTTGAAAACCTTGTGGCTTGTGAGAGGCAGACAAGAGAGGGAGGAGGGTTATTTTGTAGGATAACTCGCTATCACTAACAATCGCTTCTACACATTGGCACAATGGAATCTTCCTTTTCATGCAACTTTAACAAGGAACCTGCCTAACAACACTTGCTTCCGCCTCATTTTGAGAATTTTGCTGAAATGTGACATTGTGTTATCATTAGATTCATTGCTTACACTGCCTCAGCCTTATTTGGGTGGTGCTTTTCTACAAAATTTTGCACTGTTGCCCAGATTTGACTCATCTCCCTAATCCCATCTGAGGTGAGGATTCCTCTCCCTTTTTCTTCTCCTCTGCAGATGAGAGCTCCTGCGTGTCCTGTTGCTTTTGAGAGATAATCCCGCACACTCCTGAGGCATGTGGGTGGGGGGAGAAGAGAGAAGGATTGGTCTAGCTGTGGTCAGGTAGCAGTTGGTGTCAGGTACTACTCATATTGCAAGATAGCACTCACTTTTCAGGTTAAAATTTATTAGAAAAGTTTGCTGGTCTTGTGGAATACTTTTGGAACAGGTTAAAATCTAAGGTTTTCCTGTATTTTCTCTTTCCACAGGTTGTGTTTTCATTATCCTTTGTTATTTCCTTTGCTAAGTTTTAAATTTGAGATAGTTTTGCTTGTTTATTCTTGTTTTTATTACTCATGACTTTTGATGTCATGTCCCAAAAACCATTACTCAACCCAATGTCCTAGATCTTTCCCCCTGTATTTTCATAAAGAACTTCTATGTTAGTGTTTGTGTATTTCGAGATGATGATTTTTGTGATGGTGTGAGATAAAGCCCCATCTTATTTTTCTGCATGCACGAATCCAGTTTTCCCAACACCATTTACTGAAGAGATTGTCCTTCTCCCATTGTGTACCTACAGCAACTTTGTTGAAGATTACTTGGTTATATATGCAAGAATTTATTCGTAGGCTCTCTATTCTGCTTCATTGGTCTGTGTTTTTACTCTACTCTACTGTTTTGATTACTATAACTTTCTAATATAATTTATGATCAAGAAGTATAATGCATCCAACTTTGCTCTTGTTCAAGATTGCATTAGCTATTCACTTTTTTGTTTTTTTCATAAATTTTAGAACTTTTTCCTATTTCTTTGAAAAATGCCATCTGAATTCTGTAAGGATTGCATTTACCCTATAGATTGCTTTTGGTACTATGGCATTTCAACAATATTGATTCTTCCAATTCATGCATACTGGGCTTTTTCCATGTATTTGAATCTTCATCAACTCTTTTATATTGTTGGTTAAATTTATTCCTAAATATTGTATTTTATTTTTGATGCTATGGTAAATAATATTATTTTCTTAGTTTTTTTATAGGTAGTTTGTTACTAGAGTGTAGAAACACAACTGATTTTTATATGTTGGTTTTTAAAATTCTGAAACTGTTGAATTTATTAGTTCTATCAGTTTTTCTTCTATAAATGTACTTTTATCTATATATTTACCTTTTATCACAGATTACTCTCATGTGCTTTTGTGTTGTTGTTTAATGCCCTGTTTTAACCTAAAAAAACTCCTTTAAATTGTATAGTGGCATACACCTATAACCCCATCTCCTCTGTGGGAGGCTGAAGTGAGATGATCATGAATCTGAGGCCAGTCTGAATAATACAGTGAGACCTTGTCTTAAAAAAAGAAACAAGAAATAAGAGTGAAAGAAGAAAGAAAGAAGCTCCCTTTGGCATTTCTTGTAAAAAGAATCCTAGCATTCTAGTAGTGACAAACTACCTCAGTTTTTATTTGTTTTTGAAAAGTCTTTATTTTCATTTAATCTTTAAAGGAAATGTTCTGTCTGGTCAGGAACCCTCCCCCTGGAAGGTTTCTTTCTTTCTTTCTTTCTTTCTTTCTTTCTTTCTTTCTTTATTAATTTTTTTTAATTTAAGTGAAGAAAAAACAGAAAAAAAGACATATAAAACAAAGACAACAAGCAAAAGAGACAAACAAAAGACTAGAGTAAATACACAACAGTAACATTGCAGGTTTACAAAATCGGATGATAGAAACTTGACAATGGTTGCAATATTGCGTATCATTATCTTTAAAATGGTTACTTACATTAACAGATATAGACATATAAAATTAATCTAATCATATGAGTATTAAGTGTTCTTTCTCAATAACGAATAGATTCAACAGTGTGTTCATTTTAGTTATCTTACATATACATATATACAGGTTTATATCTTTTCCTCTTCCCCTGGAAGGTTTCATCCCTCTCTTTCATGTAAGATTTCTGCTGAGAAATCTCATTACAGTCTTAGGATGATTCTCTTGTATGTGGCAAGTACTTTTTCTTGCTCCTTTCAAATCTTTCATCTTCTACTTTGGACAATTTAATTTTAATATGTTCCAGTGTAGACCTGTTTAGATTCACCAGATTTGGGGTTCTTTGGGTTCCTGAATCTGGATTTCCATTTCCCTCCCCAGTCTTAGGAAGTTTGCTTGCACTGTTTCTTTAAACAAAATTTCTCTCCCTTTCCTCTTTCTTTTCCTACTTGTATTTGCATAATGTGTACACAGGTTCACTTGATGGCGTCTGGTAAACGCTCGCAGCTGTCTCCAGGCTTTGTGTCCCCGTCTCTCACTGCTCTTCCCGGTGGAGAATTCCAATCGCCTGTGTGAGTCCATGGGTTCTTTTTTCTGCTCAGTAGATTCATTCTGCTGTTAACGTTCTCTATGAAATTTTTCAGTTCCAGCACTGTATTCTTTAGTACCTGAATTTCTCTTTGGTTCTTTTTTATGGTAATTTTTATCTTTTTGTGGAACTTCTGTTTTTGCTCATGTATTGTTTTCTTGATTTTGTTTAATTTTCTGTGTTCTCTCATTGCTGCTTGAGATGCTTTGATGATTTTGAGTTCTTTGTCAGGCAGTTTGTAGACCTCCCTGTTTTAAGGATCAGTAACTAAGACCTTTATTTTTTTTCTCCTCTGATGTTGTGTTTCTTTGTTTCTTCTTTACCCTTCATCAGTCAGTCCAGCCAAAGATTCTGTGGGCCTGCTTATGTGCCGGTGACTGAAATCTGCCAATGGCTGAAAGTTGGCCCCTTTCCTTTGCTGTTGGATGCTCACAGGCAGTTTAGCTCTGTGCCCTCCCTCAGTGTTCTGGCTGAGGGCAGTACCCCGACAGGAAGCTGAGCATTTGCTTATCTCCTTTGCCTCTGTGGGAGTTTGCAGGGCCAGGGACTCCGTCTTGAGACTGCACTATGCTGGCTCAGGGGAAGGGTCCTGTGGGTCCTTTTCAGTGCTTCTCATTCTTGTGTTCCCCTGGGTGCTACAACTTCCCTTTGGATTTTGAAGCACTCACAAAGAAGGTACTTTTGACTGTGGATGGTTGGAGGGCTGAGACTTGCTAGTCTACCATCTTGCTATGTGACTCCTTGTGTCTATGTTGCTATGTGAAATGATTTAGTAAGGGAGGATGTCCTTAAATTGGGATTGGTGGCTGCTGGAAACTCAGTGAGGGGTGAAGTTTTATCTTACTCATCTCTGCTACTAAAGTCCATTAACGTTAGTGGAATCAAGCAACTGGTGTTATAAAAACTGCTTAAATAATCAGGGTTCCTTTTGCCCCGCTCTTTCCATTCACGCGTCCCGGGCTTCCCTGGCAGTGTTCTCCTGGCCTGCTTGCCGTCCCCTCTCTCTCCTCACTTCTGTCTCATAGTGCCAGACTCTCTGAGTGCCAAGTCATTAGCCACTGTGATAACCAAATTTGGGCTCATATCCTACCTGGATCATCAGAGAAGGCACAACGTCTCCCGTTTCCTTGACATCTGTGACTGTGAGTGAGATGCTCTGTGGAGACAACACTGTTTTCTGATCACCTCATGTGTTACAAAGGGGAAGACCAGCAATTAAAAGGCTGAAGAAGTGTTTTTTTCTGTCCTCTATCAGTCATTAATAATGCTTGATTTTGGAAATTCTCTTAGTCTCTCTGATTAATATCATCAGCTTCTGAACAGGCAGGATCAAATGAATGAATATATGTGTAGGTGCCACACATTATTTATATGCAATGTATAATATATTTGTATGTAACGTGTTAACAGATAACATAGTGTATGTAGCACACACATGTAGACTATGAGTCACTCAAAGTAAGGCTTTATCTTGCTTTATCTCTTCTCTCCTTTCCCTTTACTCCTTCTTCTCTGCTCACCATCTCCCTTTCTTCCTTTTCATTTGTCTTCTTTCTCTCTCTTCCTTTCTTCCCATTTTATCCCATTTGCCTCTCTTTCTCTCTCTCTCAGCCACCCTCCCTCCCTGCCTTCTAGATGTCTCCACATTGGGAGTGAAGATCTCAGTTTAAAAATGTGTGGAGAATGTATCTGTTCATAGTAATGCAAGACATCCTAAGTGAGTTTAAAAAAACTCTTAACTGTGTTCTTTAAAATATTTATTTTTTTAATTTTAAAGATAGTAAAATCCAACAAATGACAACAGAACAATCAAAACAAAGCAGTAGAACTGGCATAGAACTTCAAAGACAGATACTATGAAAACAATAGCTACTATAGTATATCTTGTTATTTTCAGAATAGTTGACCATTCCATCAGGTATAACAAAAACAAACCAAAAACAAACCACAATAAAACCAATAAAAACAGGATATGAAATGAAGAAAAAAAAAAGAAGTGAAAATTAATCAAAATTAAGCAAAACAATGAGAACAATATTGGGGCTCGAAGACAAGACAGAGGACAATCCCACATATTTGCCACACTGCACAATGTCGTCTTTCCAAGAAATGCTCAAACTGTAGGCACCAAGCCTACAAAATAACCTAACAATACAAGCATTTAGTTGCTTTATGTACCTTAGTTGCTATGAACTTAGCTGGTCCTCTGAGCCAGCAGGTTGCTTATGGGGTGGGGAGTTGGTGGGGAGGCTTATGGGACACACATCTCTTTCTTTCCTGGAGTCTGTGCAGTTGCGCAAACTCACCAGGTAGGCAGGTGGGTTTTCTTCTGGTTGTTGCCTCCCTGCCCAACATGGCGGGTTCTCAAAAGGCACATAGTTCTCTCCCTGGGGTCCGCACAGGTCGTGCAAACTCACCAGGGAGGCAGGAGGGGTTTCTTCTGGTTGCTGCCTTCCAGCCCAACATGGAGGGCTCTCAAAAGGCACATAGTTCTCTCTCGGGGGTCTGTCTTTAAAATATTATTTCAACCTATATTTTCAATCTTCCTCTGGAGGTGGAGGTAGATGATTTATAGAGAAATTATTATGTAAGAGGTGCTGTGTTAAGTACTTAACCAATTTGATCAGGTCTTAACAGAAACCTTTCAAGGTAAGTAGTTTTCCTTATTTTGTGGGCAAACTAACTGCAGCTTGTGGAGGTGGGTAACTCTTCCTGCAAAGCGCACTGCACTAATGGTCCGCATCATCTGCAAGCTAAGCTGACTGTTTCTAACTCAGAATAGTATGTATCTGTGTAAATTCCCATACATTCCCACTCCTGTGCTTATGTCCTAATCTTTCTTTTTTCTTTCTCTTCATGTGGAATTCCCAACACTTTGATTCATCTTACTAACTTTCAAATCCCAGAACTGCTGCTATTCCATCACTTATCAGCCTTGAGACCTTTCACTGGCAATTATGTTTCAGGAATAGCTTTTCTTACTTGCAAAATAAAGCTAAAAATAACTTTCCACTCTTCCTGACAAAGGCATTGGTTCCCAGAGTCTGATGGACTCTGATGAAAGTCACGGACTATACTGAGGAATAAATTGACTTGGGCACAAGTACACAAATTACTTATGTAACCTAGAAAATTCCTATGCTTCCTGAAGCCACCCATGGATTTAGGTTAAACCTCTTTCAAAATGCTGCTGCAAGGGTTAGATAAAACACTGTATGAAAAGCTCCACACACAAATAAGATAGCACATGAAATAAACTGGTACTCAATAAAAAATTAGATGAATGAATGAATGAAACTTCAGACTGGTCGAGATTTTGAAGATTCATCATTCCTGTTTTGAAGAACTGTGATCTTAGAATTTTCATTGACCTTTTTCCTCTCATGTTTACATGAATCTGGGAAGGAGATAAGATTCTTTTTTTTCTAAACTAAGATTTCTGTGATACCCTGAGGTTTGGAGGAAAAAAAAATCTGTGGGATTTAGAATTTGAAAAACCTGTTTTGGGTGCCAGCTCAGTACTTTTCTATTTATGTGTAACTTTTAGGAGTCTTTAACCTCTGTCAAACCTTCTTATCTGTATGTGGTAGTAAGAATACATCATGCATAAGTACATACCTAATTAAAGTCAAAGGGCTGTACTAATGGTCAAATGGGATAATGTATTTGAGAGAGCTTTACAAACCCCAAAGTACTTTACAGTTGGAGTTGTATTTCTTTTCAGGTTGAGCAGACTGACAAAGGAAGAGGGGCAAGCAAAGAGAAGGAGGTACTTCAGAGAGATGGAGAAGCCAGAGTCTTCCGGAAGCCTCAGGTTACGGACGGAGGAGGTCAGCATGCACCATAGCCTGGCCATCCCAGGCCTCCCTATTCACTTCCACTGCCTCATTCTTCCCTTCCATCAGGGTCCAAAACTTGTTGCCTTTGAAACAGCCTTTATTGGCAGGTTTTACTTCTTACTGTCTCTGAAAATTGACATGTGACCAAAGTATTTCCCCTCTGGTAGTAAATATTTGAAACTATATGTTCCTTTAATGCATGAAGGGTGTAATGAAATCCAAGAGAGGCAAAGAAAAAGAAATGACAGTAAATTTCTCTGTAAATGGCTCATATTAGCATGAGATCATCTACAGTCCTCTTATTCCTCAAAAAGGAAATCGAGGTTCGGGGAGTTGGAGTCACTTTTTTGTGGTAGAATCCAAATTCCAGTGCAGGTCCTCATGATAAACTCACGGGGTTGATCCTAGTTGTCTCCAATTACTATTCCTTGGACTCACTGTAAACATCAAGACCAGGGCACATAATTTGCTGTTTTATTTTATTTTATTTTAAACAGAATAAAATCAAGCAAAACAAAGCAGAACAAAGCCAAGTAAAACAAACCGGTGTAAATGACACAGAACTTCAAAACAATAGGAAATCAGCTATGGTTACCATAGTACCTCCTGCTGTCTTCAAAATAGCTGCAGATACCTTCAGACATAGTAGAAATCCAACAAAACAGAACAGAATAGAACCAATAAAAACAAAACAATGAACGCAATAAAGGACTTCAAAACAAGACAATGCTAAATCCCAAATGGCTACCATAATGTATCTTGCTATCTTTGAAATAGCTGTCCACGCCATCGGATATAACAAAATCAAACAAAACAGAGCAAAACTCAACCCAACAAAACAATGAAAATGATACAGGACTTCAAAACAAGACAATAGGGAAACAATGGCCACCACCCTCAGAAGGAGATCCCCCATAGATGCCACACTGCATACCATGATCCTCTGAGTAGATGATCAGACCACTGGCTTTAGACCTGCAAAGTCAGTGAAACATCAAACACCACAAGAATCAAATTGCATTTCACCTCAATAGCCATCATCGTGGCCTGTGTTTCTCTAGATCAGCCGGTTGCTTATGGGGGTAGGGGAGGGGTTGACTCTTCCTGTTTCCCAGATTGCGCCTGAAGGGGTTGGCATCTGGCTGTCCCCGCAGCGGCCCATGCATGGCACTGGTTCGTAGGGAGGGCTTGTTTCTTGGTGACTTCTTGTTCTCTTCCCCTGCAGTTGGCAAATGGCCCTGACTTGCAGGAAAAGGCTGGGGTCTGGCTGTCCCCCTGGCAGCAGCGGCCTGTGCATGGCACTGCTTCACAGGGGGAGCTGTTTGTTCATAATTTGTCATTTTGTACTTTACTCAGGGAGTGTTATCAAGATTTTTGTGTTTATGACTGTGAGCAACTAAGCAGAAAGGTAGAAGAATCTTGCAGTGGCAGACTTTCCCATTTTCACACAGGGTGAAGTCATCGTTATCCCATGAAAACATTCCTTGGCCCTGCCATTTGATTTTAAGAATCAGTAGAAGTGATGTGTGCCGGTCATCTTGGTTTATGGTGGTCAGGTCTCACTGGTTCTGTTTGTTCAGTGGTCCGGACCATGGTTTGGGGTGCTGCCGTTGGGTTATGCTCCAGCCCACACTCCATCTTGTGGTACTTACTGTGAAGGGGCTTTCCTCTCCTTCTGTGGACTGCAGTCATGAGTGTGTTAAAGTTTCCAGGGACAAAAAGACAAGTGGCTGCTGCTTTGTTTTCTCGTGTTTCCTCCATACATGAAACGTTCTGATAGATCTGCAGGAAGAGATTTAGTTGCAGATGGCAGAGGTCAGTGTCCTGTGTATTCAATGTAGTCAATAATAAAGTCAGGACTTATGCTAACTGAATGCTAATCAGGAAGCACAAGGACCTTGGAAAGTCATTATGTCTGGTCAATGCTTCATAATATTACTCCAGCAGGCTCAGGAGGCCAATGCAAGGAGATTTTTAAACAAGTATCAAGAAAAGGCAAGAAAAATAAGGAAATGATTGAAATGCTACATAGATTCTAAGATTCATGTGATATACTATAGTAGAAGAAGAAGGAGAATTTTAAAATAGCATTTCTTTGTAGCAGAGGGAATACTATTATTTCCTATTGAAGGAAATCTGGTCTTCATTCAAATATAAATGTTGTATTTTTCTTGCCTAAATAGTACAGTTCCTTCTAAACATATAATAGGCTTCTACAGATGCTAATTACAGGCCCTCCAAATGAAGTTACTTACATACAACCAGTAACACTCCGCGAGGGAAGACATTCCCGTATCTCTGCACGTGGGTGGGCAGGACGGGAGAAGCAGAGGCTAAGAGGTCGGTACAGAGATGTGTCTAAGTACGAACCAGCTCGCAGCTCCCATCTCTTCCTTGTCCTCCGAGACGTCACCTCCGCACAACACGAACATTGACCATTGACTCTCTGTCTATACATCTGGGCCACACATGGTTTCCCCCTTCACCTCTTTCTAGTCCTTTGTTCCTTATCCTCAGGTGACATTTATGCCCCTAAAGTGGAGAAGGAAGCTGTGTGGCAAAAGTCAGACACACGCATAAAATAGAAAAAACTTGTCAGCAGGCAACGGTAAGGTCCACAGGGAAGCACTAGCTGTTGCATTAGCCATAAAGAAATCATGTTCCTCAAGGTAGGTCAGTGATATCTTTCCTCCATGTTAGCCTCTGTGTGCTAGGAAATCGTTATTTCAAAGGCTTTGCTAACTGACTCAGGTTAAAAGACAAATATATAATTTTAGACCTTAAAATAACTTTAGAATTTGTACTGTTTTCTCTTGCTGTTTTATATATCTGTCCACCCATCCACCCACCCATTTACCCATCCTCCTATCCCCATCTCCTCATCCATGCATCCATCCATTCACCTGTCTGTTTATTCTTAAATCTTAAATCAACTTGCCATGATTTCTAAGAGTATTTGCTGTCTGTTTGGAAGTTCTCATCTTCTTGGGTCACAGACTTTGACCACTTTCCTCTGCTCTTTCTGTGCTGATGGTGGCAGCACACACACCTTGTGGCTAGTGGTAGTGTACCCCATTTGTTTTATTTGGGATTTGTGTCACCTGGATCTTTGTTGTAAATATAGTCTATAAATCTCTGATTGTGCTGCCTTGTTACTTTATCTTTTTGAATAGGCGAGTTGGGGACTACTGCTTTGGCACTGCTACTTCCTCAGATCTATTCTAATGCCTTTGAAGAACAAATTATTTGAAAATCTTTGTGCACTTTTCTATTAAAAGGACTGGCTCTCGGTTCCATTTGAGCAAAGTATCTAGGGATTCCATTGGAATTTGGCCTGAAGTAACAGGTTGCTCTAGACCTGCAGGGTCCCTTGAGAGCGACTCACACTGACTGATTTTTTAAAAATAATTTGTTTCACATTACATGTTTTTTGAAACAGTGTATCACTATGCAGTTCAGGCTGGACTTAAACTCACTACATAGCCCAGCCTGACCTCAAACTTGTGGTGATTCTCCTGCTTCAGCCTCCTGAGTGCTGGCATTACATTCATGAGCCACCATGGCCAGCTCACATTGCATTTTAAGCTCTTTTCCTGCTCAAGAACTATATGCCTACTCTGGACTCATAATATTGGTCACTCATTTGGCTAACCACTTAGTTCTTTTATTTCTTGGTCATTATGTAGAACTTCAATATGAATTTAAGACTTATTTAAACTGGAAGTTCAGCTTTAATAAAACTCAAGATACATATACGTCATTTATAGAACATATAAATATGATGCATACATGGTCAATGTATGTGAGTGTATATATTTACATATATAATAACTCATATGATAAACCTAGTTACTTGGTAAAATCTCAGTGTTGAAGCACATTTACAGATCTTCTAACAAGGTTTCTTTCTTGGCATTATTGGCATTTGGAGATAATCTTTTGGACACTGTCCAGTACACTGTAGGTGATTCCGCAGCTTACCTGGCCTCTACCCACTAGGTGTCAGTAGCACCCCCCAGTTGTGACACCCCAAAAAACGTCTGCAGACAATACCAAATGTTCTGGGTGCGAGTGGGAGGGTGGAAAGTGTGGCGGTGGGTGGGGGTTGCCACTGTTGGGAACCCCCAGCCTCACAGTTTTCTTACTGTATCATTGAAGAACAGGCAGTGAGAGGAGCAATTATTTATACACAAGTTTGCACTGCTGTTCTCCAGACTCCCCTGGAGGGCATAATCACAGAATATGGATAATTATGTCTACTAATACTTTACAGTTTGAAACTGAATGCTTACAAGATTTTGGAAATAAGAATGTAGACTTTTAGGGACCCCATTATTATGCAGACAGTCTCTCCTGTGGATAGTGACTACAAGAAGAGCGTTCACTGTTGGCTCTTGGAATGCAGACTGACACTCCACAGGCAAGCTTTTAGACTTTGAAGGGAATTGGAGAGTCGTTGTTTAGACAATGAGATCCTGTGGGTTCGTCGATTTCTAGTAAGAGCATTATTTTGAGATTGCCTTCTCTTTTGGAATTTCCTTTGAGGGAGTTGGCCAAGATGAAGAAGAAAAATACTATTAAGTATTCACCATCACTAAAGACTTCTGGGAAGGCAGCCAAACTGGCAAAGGAACAGAAGGCTACTAGCATCTTTTTAACCAGTGGGAAGAATAGTAAGTTCATTTTGGTAATGCCTTTTTCTGTCACCATCTGCTAGAGATTTATGACAATATACTGTTGCAAATCCTGTTATATTTTAAGACAATTGGTAGAAATGAGGGAGAGAAAGAAAGAGAGATAGAAGGGAATGAAAAGGTGATGTACATTAATAAATTTGGCAAAGGTTCTTGTTAAATATATCTTAATGGTAGCATCACTAATTCTTTTGGTGTTTTATCAAATAATGTCTTATTAGTCACATGTTTTTCCTAAAAGCATAAGTTTTAGATATACTAGAAGAAGAATGTGAGGAAGACTTTCCTGCTTGTAGCAACAAAGCTGGTCTATGTAGTAGTTTCGTGGATGATTTTAGGGTATCTATATAGATTTTCTCTCTAATGCTATTTGTAGCTGTGAGTCAATGGAATTATCTTCTAGGTAAGACCTCCAAAAGGATCTTCTCACATCTTAGAAAATTGTTCACTGTCTCCTCATGGAATCCAGTACAAGTGTACCCTAGTTTTTATTTCATTTAGTAGCAAATGATGTTTGAATAACGTGGAGTTAGAAAATGAAACAGAGGGGATTGTGGTACTCTGGTCTCTTCCCCTTGCTCTCTCTCACATCTTGACCACAGGTGAATGGCTTTGCTACGTGTTCCTGCTATGACGTGCTGCCCTGCCACAGGACCAAAGGCAGTGGGGCAACCAGTCATGCGCTGAAGCCTCCAAAACTGTGAGCCAGAATGAAGTTCTTCTTCATATTAGGTGATCACTGTGGGCATCGGTTACTGTCCCAGAGCATGGACTGACAGCAGGGGAGCTTCAGTACCCACGCAAATGCTATCTAAGTGCTTGTTCCTGCCCCTCCCATGAAAAACTGTCTCCTGAGTAAGCTCCTGCTGCACACGTCCCATTCTTGAGACCTACTGGTGACTGAAAATTGTTTTGAGATGACATCTTTTGCAACTATTCTCATATGCTCGGCTCAGGCCACCTAACCCCAGACATGGAAATGTTCTTTGAAAGTAATTGGTGACCTCAGAAGCAACTCCACTGTGGTGGATTAACTAATGTTCAACTTGTAACACCCAGCTGAACTGAGTCAGCGTGGTGCTGGGTATGGAAGTTGAGTGTGGTGCTGAGGATTTTTGACAACAGCATAAAAGGAAAACTGGAGGGGAAGATGATGCTGTTGATTCTCCCAGAGAAGTTTGTCACACTGGTTTTCCTAATATGAGCTGTTCTCATTGTCAGAGTAGCTTTGGGTTCTTGCTATTGCTGGGGATGGCTGTGTTTTTTTGTGGGGTAGCTCTGGTCTTTACTTTGAGCATTGCTCCCTGGCTCCAGTGCAGATCCCTCAGTCTGCTGGCACAGATCCTTCATCCCACTGGTGCAGACTTTGTAGCTTCCACCACTGAGCTTTGGGCCTTCCCAGTGCATATCCTTGATACAGAGTTGCATGCAACATTGTGGTGGGCTCCAGGCCTTTAACTGGACTCCTGGAGGACATTGCTGTGGGATCCAGGCCCTCAGCTGGATTCTTTGAGTCTCTAGTGTGGACAGATCTCTTGTGCTCTTCTGCATTTGACTTTTTGGGTGAAAATTGTAAAATAAATCCTATAAATGATGTGTTCTATATTAAATCTATTTCCTTACAAATGCTGCATCTTGGTTACTTTTCTCTCATTGCTGAGACAAAATACTTGATGTCCAAAATTAGGGAAGGAAAGGTTTATTTCTTACAATATTGGAGGTTTCAGTTCACACTCAGCTGGCTGCAAGGCAGAGTGGTGTGGCTGAGGGCCAGCCATTCATGGTGGCTGCAAACAGCAAAGCACAAACTGGCAAGAGTGAGAGACAAACCTTCCTTCCGCCCTGACACTGTATGTGGGCTCTGCCCCTGGGCGGGTGCTGCACTCACACCACCAATCACAGCGCCAGACAATGAATCAATCACGAATGCTGAACTCAGCTGCATCCATGATTACATGAGACTTGGCCAGGCCACAGGAACACAAACCATAACACCTTGACTGCAATATCTACTTCTAAAGCCTTGTGCATGATGTCAAGTTATTCAGAATGACTCCAAGTACAGGTGACAAAGCACAGAATGTAATTGTTCAGGAGTCACAGCAAGGGCCATTTTTTGAGAAGGAACAAAGAGAACAGCAAGGTTGAAATTTAGAGAACTCCTTGCCTTTTGGTGTAGCTACTCTTCATCCGTATTCACAGGACCTGTGTCAGGGCTTTGGGGCTGTCTTTCAAAATGTCAGTGTTCTTTTAGGAGTCCCATAGAGTTATAAAAATAATTTTATTTTATCAAAGGTATTGTGCATATTGTGATGAATATATGTCAGAGGGAGAAATAGAACAATTTTCTGCATTTTTCTTTTTATCTTTAATTCCAACCCTAGTTCCCATACGTATTTCAAAGACAGAAAAATCTAAGATTTCTAATATGTACAGTTATGTACATTTTGACAAACTTTAAACTTCAGAGATTAAGGAAGCCTCCCTTCTCTGCTGTATGCTAATGAATAACAAGGGCTAAAGAGGGAAGGAAACTCCTATGTAGCAATTATGTCTGGGAAAGAATGTGGCTTTCAACAAGTTTACTGATAATCCTGGGTCTTCATATGGAAATGTGACTCATTTCTCTGAGCTGCTTACATATACATTCAAAATATTAGAAGGAGGGCATACACTTTTATACCCTCTACTTCCAATAAAACAATTTTAGCATGACGTGATTAATATTAACAAATTTAATAGGATAAGTTAATGAAGGTTAATTTTATGTAGAGAAGAAAAGCAAAGCAAGAGAATAGAGTTTGTGTATTTTTATTTTCTGAATGGAAAGTTATCCAGGATGTTTTTGGTAAGTTATCATGCTTTCATGTAAAAATAATAATTTATCTGAATAAGCATTTTGGGAATTATCAAGTGCTAATCAAATATGAGTGTATATAATCAAAGAGTATTTTTAATGTAACCCGAGTTTCCTTCAGGCCCTATATAATGTGCTTGTGGGAAAACCTTTACAAGAACCACCCACAATTCTCTTGCCTGAGTTCACTATAAACTCCAATGCTCTTTCTCCTTTTACACATGCATTGAAAACAACAACAGTAGCAACCACCAAGCATAAAGTTAGGCCCAGGGGCTTCTCTTCATGCTCTCAGGAACAGGTTGGTCCAGGATGATCTCCAGGTATGACAGTTAAGCTGGATTTTCAAAATGATTGGCGTGGGAGCCACCTAGGGGATTGGTGAAGCACACTTCTGGCGTGTCTGGGTGGAGCCTGGTGATGCCCCTGTGGAGATTAATATCTGGCCCCTGGCTGCATCCACTTTGGAGCTCTTCCCCCACCCTACTGCCTGGCCACCGTGAACTAAGCAGCTTTGCTGCACAAGGTCCTTCAGCCACGATGTTTCTGCCTTGGAACCAGCCAACTGGATCCTCTGAAACCATGAGCTGAATAAACCTGTTCGCCTCATAGTTGTGGGTGTTGGGTATTTTGCACTAGCAATGGGAAAGTGGACTGAAGACACTGGGTGTCCGTCAGTGCCTTTGTTCTTTTCCATGTCTGTCTCTCCCACTGGCTTTGCTGTGTCTCTGGGGTGGGGAAATACTTGATTTGAGTTTGTACTTCTGCAATTACCTAGCGTACTATCTGGCTCATCCAGGATGATCAGTGATGACTGCTAAACTGAATTAACTGATTCTGCTGTCTTCCTACCCACTAGCTATTTCACCTGCAAATGTTATCAGCAGCTTGACTGTGCCCTCATCACAGTTATTAATGATGCAAAGGATTTTTCACAGAATTCGTTCCCATTTGCAGTAAAGGGTTGAGCATGAATGAGCTCTAGTGCGAATTACAATTTCCCGGGACTTTTAACACTTTTGTTAGCATGGACTGTGCATTCAGACAGACCTAGGTATGAATCTCGGTTTTGCTGTCTGCTAGTGTTGCCTTGGGAAGGTTTCTTAACTTTTAATGCTTGACTTGGAAGTGCTCAATAAATATATTTTGAGTGAATTAATGGTATGTAAGCTGCATTTCTATTTTCCTTACAATGGAATAGAGAGATAGATCGATAGATAGTGTTGTTAAAGCATTCATTTGGCAAACTCAGGAGTAAGGCAGAAAAATATTTTGATGTTTTACTAAAATACTTTTGGATATTCACCTGCCATTTTTGTGACCTTTCCATATATTTGTAATTATTTCATATATATATATATATATATATATATATATATAATTTTAAGGATAATTAGCACATAAAATTATTTTGTATTATTATGATTTTGTTTTCATACATATGTTTAATTTTATCATCACAGCAACTGTGTGGAGTCATCAAGGTTACCATCTACATTTTCTTCAGAAAGATATCTGAGGCCCAGAAATTATTTGCTTTACCTGAAGTTAGGGCAGTGTGACTAGAACCTAGATTTTCTTAGAATCTTCCACGCTTTGCCCAATGCCCGTTGTTTTCTTAGTGAACAGAATTTCTAAAATGAACTCAACATTTATTTACCTCTGCGCCCCAGGCCCTTTAGATGAAATACAAGAGGAAGGGGAGTAGAGCCCCAAGTTATCGGGTGGCTTTTGTGCTAGTCTGTTTAAGTGACTTTTTTGATCTCCTCAGTTGGTTCGTGGGTGGAATGTGGAAGAGGAGAAACAGAGGAACAGTCCATTAAGCCCAACAGCTGTGTTTGTGTTTGCAGCTGCTCTGTGCACACAGCGCCACTGAGAGACAGAAGAGCTGGTCTCATGGCCATGGGGTCAGAGCAACACAGCCTCCTTCGTGGGCATTTAGGGGACTCACTGAAGCATGAGAAAAGTTAAGGAGAAATACTAAAATCTTATTCAAACTAGGGTTCTCTAGTTTGATGCATGATTATCTCTTCTTTTAACAATAATAGGCAAGTCCATGCCTGACAGACTCAAGGATGCAGGCCAGTTATTGCAGGGTTGCTGGAGGTGAAATGGCTGCTGATGGTTTCAGCGAGCCTAGAATAATGGTTTCAAGTATGGATTATGGAGCTAATTAGGAACTTGCCAGGTCTAGGTACTTTGGATATAGCAGTAGGAAAATAATGCTCTTGCAATCGCGTTTACATATTAGGAGGAATAGAAATATAAGAAACAAAATCAATGAATAAATGATATAATACATGAGAAGCTTATAAGTGTTATGGAGAGAAATTTGCCCAGTAAAGGGATGGGATCCACTACTGATATTTTCCTTTCTTTTCTGACCTGTGATCAATTTTTTAATGCTCAGCTTCTAATTCTTGATTCTCCTGCACTAACCCCATCTTCCTTTTGTTTCTAGGAGAGAGTGTAGGTCCTGAGGTTTGCATCTGGTGGGAGTGGGTGTGATGTCTCCAACATGGCAAGGACTCAGGAGTGAATGAAGAAAAGCAAAGGAAGAAGAGGCGAGAATCATTGTCAGGTAAGTAGACATCAAAAGCCCATACTAAACTTCAACTTTCTTTGCTTTTTTCACATTTTTTTTAATATCCCTGACATTGAGTTAGTTCTGACTTGTCTAAAACCCAGTTCCAGCTACAGAAAATCTTACTGCCTGGCAGAGAGCTATTTGTAATCTCCATAACAAGAGAAGTTTGGGCATCTGCTGTCAGAATGAAATAAACACAGACAACACACAAAAGCAAGTCCAGACCAAGGAAAGGCAGAGTCTGCACAGAGTACCAGGGGTGACATTCGGAAGCCTCAGAGTCTTCCAGCAGTCACGACCGAAGGGGAGGACGTGCACCGGCCTACCATGGCAGGTGCGGCCTCTCTCGAGTGGGATTTCTTAGGGAGATTCTCACACTGGACGATCAGTGAGGGAATGGGACAATGTTGTCACTCCCAGGTTTAGAGCAAAGGTGGACTTGTCGTGGGAGGCACTTAGTATGACCAGGAATGTTCTTCCATCAGTTTCTTCCCATCATCTCAAGAAACCAAGGAATGGGGCTCTGGCCGTGTGCTTGGAGCCAGGTGGAGTTCCTCTTCTCCACTGCAAAGAGGGGCGGGTGCTCAGGGCCTGTGGAGAGACAGGAGGAGGATTTCTGTGACCAGCTCCTTAGTCTTTCGTCTACTTGTGGCCCTGTGTCCATGCTACTGAACAGTCCTGGCCGTGCAGCGCAGTGGGCTGTTCACTCTGCCTCCCCGCCCAGTGCACCTACTCACGTCTGCCGCGCGTGCACACGCGCACGTCACTTCGAATGCTTCCCCCAAGTTCCCTGAGCAATATTTTCTCTTGTCGTAGTGAATCGCTCTGATTCTTAAAATGCAATCAGTTCTATTTTTAAATTGTTGCTTGCCATCAACTAAAAATTAATTTCATGACTCACAAATTGGTCATGACCTGTGATTTGAAAAACAGTACTCTGAATCATTTGTTCTCAATGAGGACAGCTGTTCAAACTTTACTTGTTTGTGTCCCTAGACAATATAATACACATCCACTGATGTGTGTATGGTAAAATGTTCCTAATGATTCTAGTGTGCCCCTTACCATCCCCTAGCCAACGCAAAGTGACAAAATACTAGGAAAAATAACCAAAAGGAAGAGAGGAGGAGGAATTTTTCCTAAGGCTTAGAGCACAGCTGATCTCTTCTGTTCCAGAGAGTACCAGCTCCTAATAGAAGAAAGTTCTAGATTCCAATTAGGACATAGGAAAGCTGGGTGTGATGGCACATGTCTGTTATGCCAGAACTCTGTAGGCCACGGCAAGAGGTTCAAAAGTTCAAGCCCAACCTGGGCCACTCAGTGAGATCCTAAGTTAAAAACTAAACATATAGATAGATGAATAAAAATCAAAAAAGAAGAAAAGGAAAGGGGCTGGGGTATGCTCAGTGCTAAGAACCTGTTTCAATACTCACTAACACACACACACACACACACACACACACACACACACACACAAGATATGAGTGGCTGCACTATAGTTCCCAGAAGACATGTAAAATATATTCATGGAGTATAAATGACACTAAATCTAAGGCCAGTTCACCCTATTTAAAGCTAGTCCTTTCATTTTTTGTGTGTTTGAGAAAAGTTTTCCTTTAAGGTCAGAATTCCAAATGCAACAGCATGCATGTGTTCTTGAGTACTGGCAATAAGGATCAACTGCTGCTGTATTTCCATCTCCATCCTCTACTCCATCTAGATGTCCAGAGACCTGGCAGAGTCTAGTCTAAGTGTTCCTGGATTTTATCTTCCTAGGATGCATCGTAGCAGGGTGGCCAGGGCCTTTGCAGCCAGCATCTATATAGTAGAGAAGCACACTGAGTCTGATATAGGGCAGTGATCTCTCTGGGTGTAAGCTTTCAGCCCAGGCAAAGGAAGCAAATGTAAAGTGTAGGACCTATCATATTTTATGTCTATCCATATTTGATGCCTATCATATTTGATACCCAGAACAATCAACCTTTAATAACTTTTCTTCGTGTGAAAAATAATTTCTAGCAATAATTCAGAAATGAAACAAAAATAAGAGTTGAAAAGAAATGTAGTTGATATTTTGAAATTGATCTCAATTGGTATAATCATGCTAGTAAAAAATAAAATTAAAAAACTTAAAATAATAACATAGTACAAAAAAGAAAGAACTTCAGGTAAAAACATTTAATTACAGTAATGTGTTTTAAATTCCCCTCTTATGTCACAGTAATGAATAATGACACGATAGGTTCAATTTGTTTTTAAGGCCTAACTTCTGCAGATTTTGTCAACGACATTGTAAAATTTTTTCTTGGTATGTTCATGTTCAGAGTCACTACAGTCAGATATATCCATCTATCTTTGCTCATAGTTGATTGAAGGACTTTTTAATTAAATTACAATTTGAAACTTTTCTTTCTTATGAAGAAGCAGATATATAAAATAGTTAGGAGAGGCTTTAAATGTAGAAAGACTTGTCAGAAATTCTTAAATGATCCCATGTCACACAAACGATTCCAGAAATTTCAATACTACTCATTTTGCTTTTCTTTTGTTTTAGTTTTAGAAGGTTGCAAATATCTCTGCAGTCCAAAGATTTTCTCTGAAAATCTTTAGTGATGGCTTTATTTTAAATTTCTATCATTCTGTGAAATCTGAGGTATTTCATCTTTTTCAAAAATATAAAATTGTCTAAACAGTAATGAATATGTACTTCTTAACCCACTGCTGGACACTGAGTTACATAACTGAATGGGCTCAAATTCCAATTATTTGTTTTTACATCCCTCGTGCTATTAACATTTATTAAGAAATTGTTCCTTAAAGGCATGTGAGTGTAACACCAAAGGGACTGCAGAATCCAGACTGTAGCAAGCTCAAGCGTGTGTGTGATTGAAAGTTCTCTGAATTAACTGCCGTGTAGAATACGATGTTTATCACAGTGCAGTGCAAACACAGTGCTTTGGAGTTTATCCAGTGGATTGGGAGTGTTCAGTCCTCCCGATGTTTAGGACTGACAGTGCATCATAGGAAGCAGACCAGCTGTATCTGTGTTTCTGGGGATGCTGTGGATGGCACCCAGGGTCTCGGCATGCTAGGCAGGCACTCTATCACTGAGCTACTTTCCCAGCTCACTTCGTCACCTTATTCTCTGTTAATTTCTACACGACACTGCTCATTGCCTGCACTGGAGTGGATCATCAGCTCAGTCCCACTTCTAGTACATCCTTGGGAACAAGTCTTGACGAAGATTTGAAGATTTGGTATCTGAACTGTGGCCCAGTGTGACACTTACCTACTTCTGCCCTTTCCAGCACCCCAGATAGGTTCAGCAATTCATCCCTCTCGAGCTTCTTCTCTTCTTGCACTTCAGTGGTGAGCGTCTAATCTGGGACTCTACCCCTTCTCTGTGAGCAGAGAGAGGGAGATGGACAAAGAGTATGGAGAAGAACGAATTTAATCTCCAGCAAGGCATTTGCTACAAGGTACATGAATCTTCACCTTGTACCGAATTCTGAGTCTCGAGGTTCTGAGCCAGCACTAACTGTTCTCTGTGGAGTGGGTGTGGAGGGAAACTTGTGTTTTGCTGTAGCCCAGCCTCAAGACAAGAAGTAGCATGTGCAGTGGCCTGGGATTCCAGCACTGCATTCCCAGTGCAACTGCGGGCCCAGTACCAAGTCCCGTGTGTGGAGCAACCTCCTCACTGAAGTAGGATCATAACAGTGCCTGCTGCACAGAAGCTCTGTGGGGACTGAGATCGTGTGTGTAAGGTGCCTGATCTATGCCTCATGCATAAATGAACACTCAATAAAAATTAATTACGAGTTTCACTCTTTTACCAGAGAAAGGCACAACAAAAAAGAACTACAGACCAATCCCTCTAATGAACATAGATGCAAAAAATCCTCAATAAAATACTAGCAAACAGACTGCAGCAAATCGTCAAGAAGAATATACACTATGACCAAGTGGGATTCATCCAAGGAATGCAGGGATGGTTTGACATACACAAATCAATAAATGTAATACACTGTATCAACAGAGCCAAAGACAAAAATCATATCATCATCTCAACAGATGCAGAAAAGGCTTTTGACAAAGTTCAACACTCATTTATGATAAAAACCCTACGTATAATCAGAATAGATGGTCTTTACCTCAATCCGATAAAAGCCATCTAAGCCAAATTGACAGCCAACATCCTTCTAAATGGACATAAACCAAAATCAGGAACAAGACAAGGATGTCCATGATCACCACTTCTGTTCAATGTAGTTCTGGAAACATTAGCCAGAGCAATTAGACAAAAGAGAGAAATAAAAGGAATAAGGATAGGAAAGGAAGAAGTGAAATTATCATTATTTGCAGATGACATGTAATGATCATTAAAGGCATAAAAGAGATACACAAGTGAATACAGACAGTTCTTTCATAGGTTTAGTAAATACTACAAAAGATTTTATTTCTGACACTGACTTGATTCTAGTTTAAGTGAAACCTGTTTTGTCTCATTAGCAGTATGTTTTTAAAGGCTCCATCATTAGACATTCTGATGCTAGGTCCACGGGACTAGACTGGATCTGAGTCCAAATGACAAGAGGATCTGGAACCTCAAGTTAGCTTTATTGTGCAGCAAATCAAGTTTTTGTGAAAATCAAGGGGAGCAACCCGCTCAGGGGAGATGGCTTGAGCGTGAGAGGAGCCGATCCTTACCAAAGAATCAGTGCCCTGTGGGTTCACAGCTGACTTGCTGCTCAGAGTGGGAATCCAGTTGGTTGGAACTGGAGATCTGGCCTGGAAAGATTGATTTCTTCCTGGCTCCTCCCATCATTCTCTCTCTGCCTCCTGGATGCCAGCCCCTGAGCAGATTGTCCCAACCAGGCTTCTCTGCCACTCTGTGCTGGAGCCCGCAGGATCTGGACTGAGCCTTATACAAACCATGGGCCGAAACAGCCTTCTCCCTCTCCAGCTGCAGGTATAGGGCATTTTGCTCCAGCGACGAAGAAAGTGACTAAACTCGTTAGTCCCCCGACTTGCATGCCATCCAGGGTCATTTGTGTGCCTTTCTGCTGGTGGCCACGGGGTTGGGAATATTGATTGTGCTGCTCTAGTTGGCATTTTTAAGGATGAGGGCTTTGTCCTGACTTTCACCTGTGTTTGGCAAGCAGAGGGAAGTGTTAGAAGCTGGAGGGGGCTCACTTCCATTTTAAGTCCAAAATAGTTTGTTGCAGAAGTTGGCAATACAAAATGCAAATAGGCGCTTGTCAGTGGAATTTTCTTAGGCATTGTTTTTAGTGTTTGCACATGGGATGAAGTCATTTTATTAAAATAACTTTTATCACCAGACTCAAAAGAGCCTCTACTGGTCTTTTAATCTAAAATACTTATTTATTTAAATGTTTAAATACTAAGAATGACTATTTGTGCTTCTTCTGAGAAGTTTCTATTCATTTCACTTACCCATTTTTGATTGAGTCTTTTATTCTGGATAGTCCAATTTTTCTGAGTTCTTTACATATCCTAGCTATTACTAGTCCTCTGAGGAATAGCTGACAAAATTTTTTCCCTATTCTGTAGGTTTCCTTTTCTCTCTGTTGATTATTTCCTTTGCTGTGCCTAAGCTTTTACATTTGCTATGCTCCATTAGTTGATTCTCAGTGCTATTTTTCGTGCAGTTTGGGTTGTGTTCAGAAAGTCCATGCCTATGTCTATGACTTCAGGAGTTTTACCTACGTTATCTTCCAGCAAGTTAAGTGCTTCTTCTTCAATATTTAGATCTTTGAACAGACATGGAATAATGAAAGAAATTAAAATAATTAGAATGAATGGCATAATTTCTAACTAGCTATCCAAGGAGAGCGCTTTAGGAGACATGTCTGTAAAAAGGTTCCTCAGGGAAACTTTAATAATCTACATTCTATTTTCATGTGAACTTACAGGAAACTGGAAAATTAAAACATGTGTAAGACTTGGTACACCGATATTTATAGGACACATTGGAAAAATGCATTTGTAATAATTAAAGAGCAATTCAGACGTATAGCTGATTTACGCCACTGATAGAATTCCTAAAGATAAAGGTTTGGATCCTGACTTGGATCATCTCATTTTTTGGATGAAAAGTAGAAAAACTGCGGAGATATATTCTCTTTGTCTCACACATATTTATTTCCTGCTGCTGCATAGTGATTATTTATTCAGTGTAGTTCTGGAAGCGTTTGTCGCGTACCTACTATAGTCCCAATTTTGGGTCAGGTGCTCTCAGTGACTCAGAATTAAATAAATGCACTTTACACTGGTGACCAAGACACGCGCTGCTGGCCATGACTGTGTGAGTGTGAGTGCTGTGAATGTCGAAGGCAAGTCTATCTTGACGGGTTCACGGAGAGGCAGATTCTGTTGGTGTGCAGTAGAGGAAGAAGTGCGAATCCAGGCCCATCTTGGAGGGTTTAGAGCTATGGGGGTGCACAGCAGCGACTCTGGAGGGCAGGGCACAGGGCAGGGAAGGTTCCTGCGGGCCTCACCCGCGTGCTGAAGGGTGCTGCCTCTCTTCGCAGCAGTGGAAGAACACCGGTGCTCACAGAAGAGCATGGCGGGCAAGCTAGTGGTGTCGGTCCCTGATGGCCCTGAGTCTCCTGGAGTAGTAAACGGCAGGATTCCTGCTGAGCCCAGGAAATCGGTGTTGATGTTGGGATACTGAGGGCAGTGTAGTCAAGTGCTTAACAGTTGCTATGGGGACAGGAAAGGAAGCAACCAGTGGTGAGTAAGAGGCCTGGAAAACTGCATGAAGCAAAAGGTGGAAAAACATTACAAATTTATCAGGCAGCCAATTAGCACTGTTGTACCAACTTTTCTGGTGACATTCAACAATCAAGTGAAGACAGTTGTGTTGATATTATTGAAAATTGCTGATTTCACAGGTACGTGCTTTTGTTGTCCCCGTAGTCTCCCAAATGCCTCTAGTCATTCATCTTTCATCGAGATCTGTGAAGAAGGCTAAAATGTGCTGGTGTGTCCTGAAGTGTGGGGGTGGAAATATTTTACCAAGAGCAGACGTGACGCCTTTTTGACAAGAGACAAATGTTTCATTCAAATGCTACATTTCGCATATTGCAAACCGTAATGAATTCCCATGCACCCCTCTACCTAGTTCATAGTGTCAGGCCAGCCATGGTGGCACCTCAGGCTTTCCTCACAAAATTAAATTTAATGTTACACCCTCCAGCAGAATGAGGCATAAATCAAGCCTTTGATTTGCATGGACTGTAGCAAGCAGCTCCATTCTGCACCAATATAAACCCGACTCTGAATATGATGTCAGGGACAGGAACAAAGCAATCTAGGACTTCCAATAAAAGTAGGGTACCCAGCGTAATTCCTGCTGGTATTACACTGCTCTGTGTCAAGCCTGTTATTAAAACTCTTGTTTTAGCTTCCTTTTTTCATTTCAAAAGAAAATGTTTTTCTTGACCTTCCTGTATTCAGAAAACCAGTGCACAGTCCAACCAGCACTATTTATAAACTGGTGTCTACAAGAGACAACCATGGGTATATTTATTTTCTTCCCCATCTATCCTCACCCAGTACACAGTACGGGAAGGGGTACATATGAGTAATCAAGTGGGAAGAGACCAAACGTAGGCCGTGGAATAAAATGCCCCGAGGAGGCTGGATACTCACTGAAGTTCTACCTCTGGCCGCAGCCCGGGAGAATGCTAGGAACCGATTCAGAACAGACAGCTTTTGAAATCAACTTAACTGCCAAAGTTAATGCATGTTTGGGTTTAGTACCTGCATCCAGTTTAGGAAAAGTGAGCCTAAATATGCATCATTTGATCTTGTTTCTGGCCTCCAGCACATGCTGAGTTATAACTTTCTTCACTCCTATTTTTCCGATTGCAGAGGCTCTGAACTATGCTTTTAAACTACAAGGAAAACCACTGTGGTCTGAAATGAGAGAGGCTTTGATAAGGAACGTTTTTAGAAATGCAAAGTGAGCCTGCTTAAAGTCCCCTTAGAGCAGAAACAGATCATGGTTCCTCACATCTCCCGTTCTACACCAAGGCCCGGCGTGTTTATTCTGGAAGGAGGTGGGGTCCACAGAGAGCTTGCTCCTCATGCCAAGTACTTTCTCCCATGAAACCACAGCTGTCCAGGACACGCTGCCAGGTGAGCATGTGACCTTGGGAGCTGGGCAGGTGACTTGGTATGTGCAGTGTAATTTCTCCCAGCTGAACACAGACATCTGTGAGAATTTGGAATGCTCCAGGATCTGAATAAGTGAAAAACTGTGTCTGAAAAAATGAATTTATGATATCTTAAGGAGAGTAAATTAGGATTCATTCATTCGTGAATGGGATATGCATGAATATTTATTAAATGGCCACAATATGTTGGTCACTGTTCTCAGTAACACGGGAAATTTAAGTATATGAGATCTGATAAAATATTGTACAAGTTGAAAATTTCTGTCTGAAGATACATAGATGTGGAAGAAGGATACGTCATGTCTAGTTGAAGGAGGCCAGGGAAGGCTGAGTGGGCACGGCTTGGCCATGTGGAGTGGAGGCAGGAGGGGGACCCCACGCATGGGGCACGGATGAGGAATAGCGACTAGATCCAGCATCTCACTAGTGAGTGAATGAATCTAAGAGGAGAGAAACGAGACTAGAAAGGTGGGGAGGGTAGGGGGTGACTACTGAACACTGGACCGGACAGTTTTGAGGATGAAAATTAAGCGATATGGAACATTAAGGACTTGGGGGAATGCCAATGACATGACCTGATCTATGCTTTCAGAAGACTAATACTGTCATGGCATGGAAAATAGATTGACGAGCAGAGACTAGCTTGAAGGAGACTGGTGAGTTCTGGAAAGAATAGATGACAACCCAGAAAAGGAGTGTGGCAGTGGGGACTGACCGGAGGGAAGCGGGTATCACACGAGTGGCATCCACAGACCTGGCAACAGGCTAGGACAAAAGGGGGTCAAAGGCAAGGGTGAGATTTCGGTTGGGTGAGTAGAAAAAGCATACAAGTTAACGGTAATAGCTTAAAGAATTTTCTTTTTTTCTTTGCCTCTTTCTTCCTTCCTCCCTTCCTCCCTTCCTTCCTTCCTTCCTTTCTTTCTTTCTTTCTTTCTTTCTTTCTTTCTTTCTTTCTTTCTTTCTTTCTTTCTTTCTTTCTCTCTTTCTCTCTTTCTTTCTTTCTTTCATTCCAGGAGTCAAACTCAGGACCTTGTGCTTGCCAGGAAGTCACTGTGCCACTGAGCTAAATCCCTAGCCCTTTTTTTGCCCTTTTGAGACAAGGTCTCACTATGTAATTCAGGCTGGCCTTGAGCTCACTTTGTAGCCCAGTGTGGCCTTGAATTTGTAACAATCTTCCTGCCTCAGCTTCCCGAGTTCTGGGATTACAGGTATGTGGTACCATGCCTGGCTCTTTCTTTTTTCTTAAAAAATATGTTAGTATCTTTAGGAGAAAAGAAAGAACTGAGATGCGATGCAGATGCAGAATATCTTTGACCTGAGGTCAAAGTGCAGCTTAACATTCCTGTTCTTGTAAGCTCCCTTCCTACTCTGTAATTTGGGTAAAGTTGAGAAACTTGACTTGGACTTAGGAGAAAGAAGAGAAATCAAATATTCCCGAATGGTTGCTGTGGGTGCAAAATCAGCATAAAGTTTCTTGGTATCTATCATTCTGATGATCCCACTAATATTTCTAGAAACCGTTACGGAAAGCCAGAGTTTCACAAGCCCTTAATAGAGCAACAGGCGAATTTCAGGTACATTGACTTTGCTGTTCATGAGTTACAGATTCGTATTGGAATAGAAAAGCATCGAGTCTGATCCAAGTTTATTTTGAAAGTACAGTCAGTCTGCTTCATGGATAAGGTGTTTGCTAATTGACTGAAACACCAGGCCGGCTGGTCTCTAAGCCAGCCTGTCAATACCCATTCTGTACACAGAAAACAAGGGCAGCCCCACGGCCCGCTCTTAGGCCAAGTGATTAACTGTGCATTGGTCATTGAGTGTAATAAATGTGAAGTCTGAGCCACTGAGTGCTGGCCCAGGCCTCCCGCTGTGGAAATACGCGCCCTCCCACCCTGGCGAGCCTAGAGCAGACCCAAGGAATTTATCTTAAAGGCGAGAACAATGAGCAGTCTTACAGTGCGGTGTGGTGCAAAGGAGAGCCCAGAGCTGTTGATTGGACCAGCCAGGCAGTGTGGAATGTGCTATGATCGCTGCCCGCTCTTGTTGAAAGGATTCGACTTTGATGGGAAACAAAAATGGACCCTCTGGTGATCATTAAGATCTCATTTTTCTAACATTTGATGCGTATCAGCCTTAATGAGTGTTACTTCTAGTTTGGGAGAAACACATGGATCCCAGTTTATAGGAGGAATGAAGGTTCCATTTTGAAAAATCTCTTCCCTGCTTTCAGGAATCAGAGCCAGAGGAAAAGTAGAGGCGACAATAGGATCTATCCATCACCAAAGGGCCGCCCGGAGGCTGTGCTCTTTGTTATCATTCCCCAGCCAATTAAGGAAATGGGCTACATTTAATTCGCCCAGTTTTGACTTTGTCAATTTATTAAGCCAACAAAATAGCTAGTATAGTCTGGTTATTAATTCTAGTTAATGTCTCTGCCTAGATTATTAGATCCAGGTTATTGCTGCGGTTAAAGTGATGTGCTATCATACAAAATGCAGCAACTGCTTGATCAAATTAAGTGATATCACTTGGGGCAGGGCATATTGAAATCAATGTCCTCACGCATCTGCTTGCTTTCCCCAGAAATTTGCCTCTGACCTGCATTAAATAGCTGTGGTTCTTGAGCTATTTAAGCCTGATTACGGTGTTTGTTATGCATTTGCTGGTGCACGGTGTCAATTCCTAACTGTCATCATTGTGATTAAAAAGGGTAGAAGAGAGTGACCCCTATGTGGGCAAGTTGCAATAAATAATAAGAATGCCATGAACCTCTACTCCAGTCACTGAGTTTAGCCAAAGTGAATAAAAACCTTTGCAAGGTCTCTAACCAAAAAAATTGCTAAGCAAAGAATGCTGAATTTTCTTATCAATAATTACTTTCTGTTGTTCAGCTATTGTTAGGAGATCTTGTTATGAATACAAATGAAAAGAACATAGTTGACTTCAGAGAAACATCCCATCCAGGTGAGAGTTGGTGTATTGGAAGTTTTTAAATCTGAAAATAATTTATGCTAAGGAAGGCAATCCAATCAAAACTCCAGCAATGAAACCAGTTATATGGCTGGGTTAAAAATCTTATAAGTCCTTAAAGGAATGACAGTGTTTTATAACCTGCCTCTTATACCTACTAATGATAGCAGGTGAAACATACCTTTTCGTTGTGTTAAAAAACATAAATTTAGAAAATCTAAATTTATGAATTCTGCATAGTGTTTTACTTAGCCATACTTTATTTTGACAATTTCCTTTGATGGCTATTTGAACTGTTTCTAGTATTTCTAGTTTTGTAAACAACTTTTGATTGACTCTTGTACATAATTTTCTTTACTCTCCTTCATCCCTGAAGGGTAATTTCCAGTAACAGAACTGCCAAGCAAAAGGTCAGGCTCAACTTTTGAAAAGTCTTTGATAAAAATTTGCAAATTATTTTCTAGACAGTTTGTGGTAATCTTGTCTCTTAGAAGTATTGTGTGAAACTGCCTACTTTGAAAGCTTATGATAGTCAATACGATGAAAATAATGGCTATAATTTATACAGGATTTGATCACAATAAAGTGTTTTAAAATATGTTATTTTGTCTGTGCCTTACGACTCCCTGAGTTCAGTAAAGTCAATTTATTATCCTCCATTTATGGCCAAGAAAGTCAACGTTTTGGAGGGCAAGGTTCTCTTTCTGGCTCTAGCTCTGCTAGGGGTGACCTCCTGCCCAGCACAGGGACGTCTGCGCAGCCCTCCTCCCTTTTCCTTCCAGCTGGGCCTGGCAGAGGTCTCTCTGACCCAGGGCAGCCCCCACCCCATTTGGGGCTGACTCCGGAGCTGCGGGGCGAGCAAGCAAGGAGAAGGGTGCAGAGTGACCCTCCGCCGCTGGCTCCACGCGCCCCCTCTCTGCAGTCACAAAGACTAACGGATCAGACATGATCACGGTGGTAAAAATCCAAATGCAGATTTTTGCTGTCCTTACTAATGAGAGAAAAATATAGTAGACCATTGGCCTGGAGGCTCCAGATGCGATTCCTTTGTAACTTAGAGTGCATTAAAAAAGCTTCAGTCAGCAAGATAAGTTAATTTTTTTATGACCTTTATAAACTCTTTTAGCCTGTATCTCGGGAGCTTCTCTTAAAGATTAAATTTTTAAAAATCCTTTTAGCTCAGGCCGAAACAGCATCTGAATCTTTTTTGCTTCAAAGGCTACGTCCAAAGTCTATAAAGAGATTCTGTTCGTGGCGATTATTGTCAAAGTAATGATTAGCTAACATGTCATTTTTGGGTTTGACCGTTCTTGCCTCTGCAGTATTAATCCAATAGAGCTCCCTTCTTCTTCACGTAAAAGTTGCACGAAGGATGCATCATTCCCAGCTGACTTTGTCTCCATTTGCAAATTCTTGAAAAAGCAAATTGAATTGTCACCGAGGCATCTCTTTCACGTGACTCTTGGGTCGAAGTGGGGGTGTGGGACACAGATAGCATGATTTTATTAACAGGGAAACAAATCTCCATCTAAGAACTGCCAAGCTGTATTCCTACATAACGGAGGCCACAGGCTTCAGTAAACCGTATGGCTCGGTTTCCCTCGGTGCTGGGTGCAGCTCTGCAGGGGAAGCACGTTGGAGGAACGTGAAGCATTCTTCAGTGATGGCGCTGCGGATTTAATTTGTCACACGTAGCGTGCAGCTTCTCCTCACCTCTTTGGTTGTAGGGTGTCGGTTACTTCCCAACACTGAGCTTTTGACTGGCTTGATTGGTGACTACAGGACCCATCATCCCAGACTCTGTCACTGCTTCTATTATATCCAACCTACTGACCCAGAAAATCTGTGGTTGACACAATTGAGTTCTGTGTAAGATTCATTCAGCATTTATTTTATTTCTGACACCCACCTACAAGGTCCTTTAGAAACTTAGCCACCACGTCTCTGTGTAAGGGAACAGCCCTTGAGAAGAAGTGCAGACCCTGCAGTGTGGGGCTGAAACAGACCTGGAGTCCTTTGTAAAATGATCCCCTACAGTGACTGGGCTTGTTAGGATGTGCGTGTGCTTTGGTGCCTTCCACTCAGGGTACGTGTGCTAACTTTATGAGAGACTTGGGAAACAACCACGTGGTAATAATAATACCAATACTAATCAAAGAAAAACAAGAAAGGCTCAGGTTAGATCTGTTTTTGCTCCATCAAACTTTACTCTGGGTCAATTCATAAACTATGTCTCATGTTTTCTTCCCCAGTTCCCTCTTGGGATCATTGTCCTCCATTCCAGAAAGTATCTGTTTGAAACTAAGATATAAAAACCACAGGCTTTAAATAGATGCTTGACAGTTATCTATTACTTTCCATATACACCTCTCTGCTACCTCATTATATAGAAAGGGTACATGATTTTTTTCAAGGCATATAGATAATTAGCTGCCAGACTCAGAATTCAGCTTCAATTGTTTATCTTATAAATATATTGACATCTTCCTGTGTGCTCTAGAATCTAATGATCTGCCTTGATCATGAATCATCCTGTGAATTTTACTGAGAAATGAGAAATGAGAAGGAATAGGGAGGTCTATATGAAATTGCAGTGGTGGCCTTTGCTTACCGAATTCACCTATCTACGAA
>RJWM01017860.1:0-42194 GCA_004363535.1 Dasyprocta punctata | reverse complement strand
AAAAAAAAAAAAAAAAAGAGTAAAGGGGACAACAAAAGTCAGCCTAGACTTTGCTTGTGGCTGTAACACCCTTGCCCCAAAGTGTTCTTCCCTGCCATCTAGAGGCAAGTAAAGAGATTGGCAGGAAACTGGATAGCCTTGAACCACTGACAGCCAAAACTTTTAACCAAGCCTGTTGTCTGCCTTGCTGCCTTTGAACAGCAAAAGCCTGCAGTGTGGGGTCATGTTCACTCTTGAGCTGAGATGAGGCTGGAGTTGGATCAGAGACTCACCCTCACAAATCGGAAGCTCAAGTGGGTATAAGATCTAGCTGTTTATTCACCAAGTATTTATAGCGCCCCCTATTGTGTGTACACTTGTTGGCACCCACTCTGCCTTCACCTTCCCACCCAGCCCCTCAGACCCTGCCTCCTAGCACTGGCTCAGCCTGGGCCTCCTCTCATAGGACTCAACATGATGACCATCATCATCCGAGTGGCAGCGGGCATGCGACCTTCCCTGAAACCTGTCTCGGATGAGTGGCCAGGCGAGGCCCAGCAAATGGTGGACCTGATGAAGCGCTGCTGGGACCAAGACCCCAAGAAGAGGCCACGCTTTCTAGGTGTTCATCCAGCCTCCCCTGCCCAGGGAGTGGATGGGGCCAGGAAGAGGGACAATTGGGCTCCAAACCCACTCCTCAGAGCTATACAGACACAACTGTAGCACAGGGGCTTGAAGTGATTTTTGCAGCAGGATCTGCCTCAGAGGGCTGGGAGGATGGCATTGGAATTTGGAGGAGCTGAGGTCAGGGTTCTGACTGGTGTGTGTTTGGGTGTGTACCTGTGAGAGGTGGAGGGACGGTCGGGGTATCTTGTTCTTTAGTCACTCAGAAAATGCACACATGTATGAGCATCTTAGAGATCACCTGTCCCTGCCCTTTTGTCCTATGAGAAGGACTCTGATCCTCAGAGTGTCAGTGACTTGTCAGATGTGTCCCAACCAAGGCAAAACTGGGGCTCAGTGTTCTTCTGGCTCCTTTTGTGCTTCTGTGATCATATACAAGTCTAGAAATAGGTTTTGGGCAGACAAAGGAAATGTTAAGGCACCTAAAATTGGGAAAGGACCATCGACCAAACTGTTGCCTCCTTTCTCTCTGTCTCCTGTGGAGCAGACATCACAGTCGAGACAGACATGCTACTGTCCTTGCTCCAGAGTCCTGTGGCAGACCCTGAGGTCGAGGCCTTGGCCAGAAAGGTGTCCTGTAAACCATCTTTACGCCATCGGCCCCAGGAGGTGAGTGCAGCCTCAGGTCATGATGTCTGAGGTCCCGCAGAAGGAGGCCTTTGTTCTCTTAAGCTGTCACACCGTGGGTATCGATATCATCCTTCTGCCCTCCTGTCCCTACTCTGACATGGGAACCAGTCAGAGAGTAACAGGGGCTCCTAAATGAACCCACAGATCTAACCTGCAGCCATGTAGCCCCAAGAGAAGGCCAAACCGTGGACCACCTTGGTCTGGCCAGGTGTCCTCTGCTCATGCTTCTTTCCTGTAGGCACAGCTGGGGAAGCAATGGTGTAGGTTGAAAGTCTCCAGGTTGGGGAGGGAAGTGAATTCTGAGGGGTGACAGGGAGCTCTGCCTTGCTGATGTACCTGTTTCTACTGATTCTGCCTTCCCAGGTCAGTGAAGAAGCCAACCAGGAGCTAACAGATAGTGGTAAGTCCAGGGTGCTGTTATGGGACCAGAGAACTCACAGGAAGGATCCAACCATAACTTGCCCCATGCTCCCTCCTCCTTTCCAGGCCTATCATATGTCCAAGGTTGTGGGCCCCTTTCCTAGCACCCAGAAAAATGGTGCAGAACCATACACGTACTGAGGGTCTTGGTTCTGTTTTTCCTTCTCTGGGTACTAGCAAGATCTGACTCCTCCATTCTCATGCAAGAGGTGGAACATTGGTTCTTAATGGGGGAAACATGTTAGAATTACACAGGAAATTAAAAATAAAACAAAACAAACAAAAATGGATGCCTGGGACCCACTGTAGACAAATCAAATCAGAATCTATAGGAGGCAGGCCCAGGCAGTGATCACTCTTATAATTTTTAATTCTGATACACCACTGGGCAGAGTAGTGGGAAGCAAGGCCTGAAGATCTCAGGGGGAGTCTAGATTATAGAGTTCCAACCATGAATGTGCTTCCAATTTGAATGGACTTACCCGCCTCTGGTACTCCCTTGAAAGTTTTTACCTACCTACTTTGTCTTCACACTCGTGTGATGAGGTGAGAATTGTTGGCCTTCCCTTTACCCAGCCTGATGTGGAGGCTTAAAGAGGCAGAGAACTGATTGAGGTCAGAGCTGCTACAGTGGGGAATAAAGATTTGGCCTCATGAGCCCAGTTGTTTCCACCACATCTGTGCAGGAAGACCTACAGGCTCAAAGACAATGATGCCAGAAGTCCTACAGTAACGGCAGTGAATGTGAGACCCTCAATACCAGGAAAAGCCTTGCTGCTACCCCTCTAGTCTCTGTTCCTGGAAGAGGCCAGGGGGTGGCCATGATGACCTCTGGACAGGTCATAGGTCTCTTTTTTCTGACCCATCTTCTTCCCAGCAGATTCGGGAGACTATCTGAAGCGAGTTTTGCAACTCTCTGATAGTGAGAGCTTAATCCCCAGTGATGAAGAGCTTCGCATCTACGAGAACAAGGTCACACCCCTCCACTTCCTGGTGGCTCAGGGCAGTGTGGAGCAAGTGAGGCTGCTACTGGCCCATGAGGTTGATGTGGACTGCCAGACAGCCTCTGGCTACACGCCTCTGCTCATTGCTGCACAGGACCAGCAGTCTGATATCTGTGCTCTGCTCCTGACACACGGTGCTGATGCTAACCTGGTAGATGAGGATGGCTGGGCCCCACTGCACTTTGCGGCTCAGAATGGGGATGACCGCACTGCTCGCCTGCTCCTGGACCATGGTGCCCTCGTGAATGCCCAGGAGCATGAAGGCTGGACCCCACTTCACTTGACTGCACAGAACAACTTTGAGAATGTGGCACGGCTTCTGGTCTCCCGTCATGCTGACACTAACCTGCGTGAAGCTGAGGGTAAGACCCCGCTCCATGTGGCTGCCTATTTTGGCCACATCAGCCTGGTCAAGCTGCTGACCAGCCAAGGGGCTGAGCTGGATGCTCAGCAGAAAAACCTGAGGACACCACTGCACCTGGCAGTAGAGAGAGGCAAAGTGCGGGCCATTCAGTACCTGCTGAAGAGTGGAGCGGCCCCCGATGCCCTTGACCAGAGTGGTTATAGCCCACTGCACACTGCCACTGCCAGGGGCAAGTACCTCATCTGCAAGATGCTGCTCAGATATGGGGCCAGCCTAGAGCTGCCCACTCAGCAGGGCTGGACGTCTCTGCATCTAGCAACCTACAAGGGCCACCTGGAGATCATACACCTGCTGGCTGAGAGCCATGCAGATGTAGGTGCTCTTGGAAGTATGAAGTGGACCCCCCTACACCTGGCTGCCCACCATGGGGATGAGACGGTGTTGTTGGCACTGCTACAGTGTGGAGCTCACCCCAATGTTGTCGAGCAGTCAGGCTGGACACCCCTCCACCTGGCAGTCCAGAGGGGCACCCTCTTGAGCGTCATCAACCTTTTGGACCATGGTGCAGATGTGCATGTCTGTAACAAGGTGGGCTGGACACCTGCCCATCTGGCTGCCCTCAAGGGGGACACAGCCATCCTCAAAGTGCTGGTCAGGGCTGGTGCCCAGCTGGACATCCAGGATGAAGTGGGCTGCACACCACTGCAGCTGGCCCTCCGCAGCCAAAAGCAGAGCATCGTGGCTTTCCTAGAGGGTAAGGAGCCTTCACTGGCCATTCTGGGCAGTGTTCAGCCAGGAGCCCAGACAGAAGTTTAGGCTCCACCCTGCTTGAAACAGGAAGGGTTGGTGGAAATGAAACTTGGCTTCTGAGAGGACTTCTCCCCTCCTACTCTTTGACCTTGAGAGGAAATAGGAACCTGGTGTCTCGGGTGATAGAGGGAAGGGGAAATGTACTACTGAGGTTGCAGTTTGGAGATGGACCCTTGGCTTGGACAGCTGCTTCCAGCTCATCCTCCAAGTCACCTCCAACAGACCCCTGGCCTCTCCCTCCTACTTTACATGGACTCGAGCTGCCCATTTCAGCTCTCTTTCCAGCTCAAGATTCTTGGCACCTTGTGTCCCTTGACTCTGAGTTCATGGGGTCTTCGCATCCTAGGAAGCCACTCTGAAGACAAAGGCAGGCTTAGGGATGAGGGAAATGAGCTTTTGCTAGCTTGTGTCTTTGTTGCTGGCCCTCCTGTCAGACTGAGGCAGGACAGATGGGTTCATCCACCTTGCCCAGGGGCCAGGGGCTCAGAACTCAGCAGAATTGCCTTCTTCCTACTTAAAGCCTCAGCCAGCCCATCACCACAGTGACCACATCTTCCAAATGGCCCTTCTTTGTCTCCTACATGTTCTCTTGATGGTGAAGAATGGATGTTCATAACGGTAGCTGAGTGGTCGTACATGGAACACCAGCTTCCTGGTTCCTGGCCCCACACCCCCAAACTTCTTTGTGACCAGAAGTATGGCCAATTTAAAATCCTGGAGTCAATAAACGTGTGAATCTGAATCCGCATTGGAAATGGATTGACTATGGGTCTAGATATATAGAGGGGCCAGTAGCGTGTGTGCGCGCGTGCGCGCGTGCAAGAGAGAGAGAGAGAGAGAGAGAAAGAGAACGAAATCTGGCATATTGCATGTGTGTGTGTTATGTAACATGTGAGCCTACTTGAGAGGAGGGCTGAGGGCACCTGAGGACAGTTGGAATGTGTGTGTAGAATACATGCATGTGTGTACAATACATGTGTGAGTTTATGTGAGGGGAGGAGGCAGGGGCAGCTGAGGGTGTTGTGTTGGTGAGCATGGGTTGTCTGGCTTTTGGTATGGAGCTGACTGGGCAGTGACTTCTCCTTAGCAGTCAAACAGAGTTGGCTCACCCATGACCATAGTCCGGCCACTTGTGAGCTGGTTAGGGTCAGTCACGGCAAGGCTGGTGCAGCTCATGCCGACTTTGTGTGTGGTAAGGGCCCTGGTTCAGCTGCCCTTGGGAAGGCATCGGGCAGGACAGGTGCCCTGGGGTCCTTTGCATCTCCTCTGCCTCCCACATTGCACAGCGGGAGTGGCCCCTCCAGCCCAAGGATGTTTTGTAACTCTCAGAGAAAGGGACTTTGTGCCCCAGCTTCCAACCATTCCCAAGCCCTGAGTCTGGTGATAGGCACCTCCTTGTGTGCCACTCTTATGGCCATTGGGTCCACAGTCAGCATTCTGGTATTAGAAGAAGTGGGAGAGAGCAGGCAGCAGCACATACAATCCTGTCCAGTGCATGAGTCCCTTTAAGCAGTGCTCCATTCTCTGGCCCCAACTTATTGGGCTCTAAATGCTTCACCACACTTTTCTGTGGCCTATGCTGCCTCTGGAAAGCCAGACCTGGAAGCTGCCCTGGGCTTGGTTGCGTCATCTAGCAGCAGCTATAAGTGGAGCCTGCACATGAGAATCTCCTGGTAAGGGGTGTTTTTTTTTTTTTTTTTTGGTACTTGGAATTGAACCCAGGTTTTTTTCACTGAACTATATTCCTTGCTCTTCAGAGTCTTGCTAAATCCCTAAATTGCCCAGGTCAAACTAAAATTTGCAGTTCTGCCTCAGCTTTTTGGAATGCTAGGATTACAGGTTTATGTAACCACACCCAGTTGTGAGGAGCTTTTAAAATATACCCAGACCTGGCCCTACCTTCAGCCAGTTAAACCAGAAAATCCTGGTTAGAATCCTAGTGTGAACAAGATGCACAATTCCCAGGTGATCCTGAAGAATGGTCAGGGTTGAGAGCCACCGGTAGGCAGCAGTTGCATGGTTTCTCGCTGTGGTCTTCCTCAGCAGAACCACAGAGTTGTTGCCTGCCCTACTGCGGGATGGGGAGGCCTTGGTGGTTAAGTAGGGACTCCTGAGGACTAGGGGACACTTAGTAGACTGTTTGATTCTCCTACTCCCTGCTAGCTGCCTGCCCCAATCTCTTGGTTCTTCCTGAGACTAAACCTTAAGCAAAACTCATAGTGAAAAACATCTCTTGGAATGCCTGACTTTCTCAGAACAAGCAGAACAGGAGGAATATAGAGGAGGAGTGCATGAGGCTGTTTGCATGTTTCTGCACTGTGGAATGTGACCCTTGCTCCAAGTGTCAGAGGAGAGGGTTGGGGCTATATAGTCAGGCCAGTTCTACACAGATGAATCAGTGGAAATGGTGAGGCCAGAACCACAGGGAAGGATAGTGTTTGGCTTATCTTGTAGGGAAAACTTCGAGGAAGGATTCTGAAGAAAGGCTTTAGAAAAGGTAGATGATTCTTTATCACCCATTGTCCCACGTAGATATGGACAGGACTGTCCTGGGGAATCATTCACCTCAGGTGATTCCGAGTCTAGGCTGAAGTCCTCAGATCCTGTTTCCTTTATCTATTTTCTCCAATTCATAGCAGAAGTGATAGTATCAAGTCAGCCCTGGCAAGCAGGTGCCCTCATTGCTTGCGAGCATCCTCCCTCTCAACTCACCCTACCCAGACACACACTGCATCTGCCTTAAGTCCCATCTCAACACCATGGGCTTCTAGAGCTTCACAATTGGATTTTAGTGAAGCCCTTGAAATTCTCTAGTGGATTCTCCAGCCCTGCTTGGGAAACTTAAGTATGGGGTCCTAAAAATTGAGTGCCCCAGTTATTATCAGATCTCTCTACTTAGAGGTGCTGTGGAATCCTTAAGCTCAAAATGTCACAACCTGGACACTCCTTTGTCCCTCCACAAGCCTGCTCATCGCTGTCATGTAAGCCGAAGGTGCGTAAACTTCGGAGTCATTCTGGACCAGCGATGTCCAACAAGACTTTATAGGATTCCTCTTAACCTCATGTCTTCACTATATACTTGTGGTACTGAGCACTTGAATGTGGTGAGTGTGCCTGGGGAATCAGATTTTTAATATTGATAAATTTAAGTAGCCGCATGTGGACAGTGGAGAGGGCATCTATAAGCTTCTGTCTCCTGCAGCAGTTTTGAAGCCCAATGCGCTTTATCAGAAAAAGCCTTCTGGAAGATGCAAATGTTGAAGAGTGTGACAAGGATGGAGCAGAGGAAGGGGAAAGCCCGGGTTGGTTGGAAGCAAGGAGGGGCCAACCAGCTGCAGAATGTGGTAGAGAAACAGCTGTTTGTGGGAAAGGGCAGTCCTGTTTAGAGTGGGTGGGGAGGGTGCATTTTCAGTGGGGGAACTTGGTGGCCATACTGATTCAGGAGCTTGGACTCAGTGTGAGGGGAGAGGGGAGCTGCCATCGCCTTGCCAGAGGGTGGATACAGCTGGGATGTACCGTGCATGCCACAGACCCCCTCAGCTGAGTTCAGGCTGAGGAAGTAGGGCTTTGTGGTGGGAGTCTGGGATCTTGGCCTGGGACAGAGGATGGAAAGCTGGTCAGCCAGATCTAGACTGGGGTCTTGATTCTGCCCTTTACTAGCTGTAGATGTTCCCTAGACTTTCTGAGCTTCAGCCTCCATGTTCATAACAGAACTATCATTGGGAGGACACAATTAGATCATTATAGCCCATCGAAACTCATTGTTACTTCGCTGCTCTTCTATTTTTCTATTCTTGCCCTGCCTCGTTGATATTATACTGTTCATTCCTCGTTCCTTACCTTGCCCCAGATAACAGCCTCCTCTTCTATCCTAAACCCTGCTTGAACCAATCCAGTCTCCTCCAGGCTTCTCCTGGACCCTGGGAGATGGCATCATCTATCTTGTCTGTCCCCAGAAATGAAAGGAGCCCAGGCTGTGCTGCCTGGGTAATTTCTTGTGTTGGGAGGAGAAATCCATGGGGAGAATGTTCCCAGGTGTGACGTCAGGAACCAGAAGAAGCAAGGCACCTTAGCTACAAGAATTCAAGCGTAGGGCAGAAGTCCAAAAGGAAATATGTGACCCTCTCAGAAGGAAGGTAGGCTGACAGCAAGCAGTAGAAAAGTCCTGAGGACTGGAAAGGCCAATGGATGCAACCTAGAAGCACTGAGCAAATTAGGAAAATGTGACCCCCTCCAAGCTCCAGGGGGAGAATGACCCAGGATGAGGGTGAAAAGGGAAAAGCAGGTCTCTGGGCTCGTGGCAGGAAGGAAGGAGGGCAGTGGAGGTCAAGGGAGAATCCAAGCAGAGAAAAATTGCTCCCTGAACACACAGATGGCACATCTCTGGCCATCTTTTGTTCAGGAACATTCCTTTTCTTCCCAGCCCCCATAGAATACTCCTTCCACTTTGTTAGGGCTCTTGAATCAATTAGGGCACTAGTCTGAGACTTGCATCCTCTTCCCCTATGGTTAGTCCTACCATCTTACTCACCAGCCCAAGGATCGTGTGACCTTCTCCTATTGCACTGGTCTTCTCCCACCAATGCCTATTGGAGACCTACCTATCCTGCAAGATCCCACTTACCTGCCCCTGCTCATGAACTTTTCTCTGCCCACACTGTGGAGACATACCTCTTCCACCAACCAAGGCACTATATCAGCACCAGCTGCAGTGAGGTTAAGAAAGCGGTTCTCTGGTCTGCCTTTTCACTCAGTGCACGTCCTGCTTGTTTTTGTGCCCTCTCTAGTGCTTTCTTAGGGCCGGGGTGGGGAGGGCACAGGCACAAAGCGTGCTCCTCTCATGTTTGCTGAATTGACTATAGGCAGCAGGACTTTGGTTGTAATGTAATGTAACATAAGGCACGAAAAGTAGGAGCTAGGCTGGGCTGAGGCAGTGGAGGGAAATGGCCAGGCTGGTGGCCTCAGCAGGGAGACCTCAGCATGAATCCTGACTGAGCCATCCACTAGTTGCATTAACTCAGGTTGCTGAAATTTTCTTAGCCTTGGTCACTTCATCTAGTAGTGATAATGCTTATCTCCCTGGGTTATTGTAATAGTTAAATCCAGGGTCAAATCAGCCAAAGGGTGAGACAATTAATAAGTACCCAACTCGTTAGTTTCTTGAAGCTTTTTGTATATCAGAGGAATGCTTCTCTGGGTTAAGGCTGAGACAATTCAACCTTTGGGAACCTATAGGGGAGGATGCTCTAGAAAGCAGCTGCCTAGTTTCCTTTACCAGTGAATTCTAAGAAGGAAAGGGTGACTTTTCTTCAGTGCCTTGCAGTGAGCTGTGATCCTGGGACCTACAAAATAGCATGGTGTCAGTTATAGGGCTAAGGCAACCCCTACCAGCCAGTCTTGCCTGCTGAGACCCAGTAGTGAGAGTGATCCACATATTGTACTACCAGGAGGCTCTGGAGCTATGCAAGGGGCTTGGTGTAAGCAAAGCAAAGGTGTCATGCTTGCGTTCACCACGATAGAGCAGGATGAGGCTGATGAGCTGCTTTCTTGGACCCTACTCTGCTTTCAAACAGGCAAAAGACATAGAAAAAGAAAGGTAAATCAACACAGCAACCTCAGAGAGAGGATAAAGGCTGGGGATGGGGGTGGGACTTAAAGATTAGCCGGACAAAAGGGCTGGGGTCAGGTCACCTACCCTGGCTCTGGGCTCCAGAGTAGCACTTGCTGACAGTAGACAGTGAAACTTGTTTCTTCTAAGGCAATCGCCTTACTCTCTTGCCCACCCTATCCTTTTTTTGGCCTTGGAGATAGCTCAGGGTCCAGCCTCCAAGTGGCTCTCTTCAAATACACTGTGCATTCCTGGGAGCAGCAGGATAGTGGTGATAAACCGGTTGGGGAAATCCAGAAGCCATGGACGTCCTAGCTAATGCTAAACGATTTTTTTCTCTCTCTCTGATTTCAAAGAATAAATCTTCCAACCACCCTAGTGTCTCCCAGCTGCACTAAGGGTAAATCAGGGAGTTGAACTGGAATAGACCTGGGGAGCCCAGTGCCAAGGTCAGCCCTGCCACCTGAGCAAACCACCCACCTCAATGAGAGGCTTCTCTTCTATGAGGTAGGAATGCCGCCATGGGGGTAGATAGAAAGGGGGAACCCAATCAGGGAGGGCTAAACTCACAGTGGCCCCCCTGCATGGGTGGGAGCCAAAGCCACAAGGGTCCTGGGACCTGGATGACAGGAAGTCAGTGGGTGCAAGGAGAGCCGGTGGCAGGGAAAAACAGTCATGCAGCCTCTGGGGAAATGGCCCCAGGCAGACCAGCTTAGTGTTCCTGGTTCTAGGTCCTTGGCTGCTCCTGTTCTGAAACTACCTAGGAAGCAAGGATCTGCAGCTGTCTCTTCTAGGGGTGCCCTGCCCAGCCACCTAGGAAGTTCTCCCTGCTAGTCTTCTTGCCTCTGCCAATTCTCCACCTGCTTCAAAGCCTGGACACTCCAGGGCTGCTATTTCTAGCACCATTGGGAAAACAGTGTCCAGGAGCTGCATAGCACTTCCCTGTGCTTTGTTGCCCTCCCCAGGGTCCTGACAGTGGTCTGCAGTCCTAGCCAGAGCTCTCCTTGTGGGCAGTGGAATGCTTACATTATCGTGTGACCATTGGGTTAAAATCTGCCATCCCATCAGACTATAAATACAGGAAGGCAGGATCACGCCCACCTTCTTCACTGTTTGTTTCCCAGCACTTCAGCGAAGAGCTAAAGTATGATAATTGCTCAGTAAATATTCACTGAGTAAGACGATGAATGGGTGGATGAAGGGATGAAACAATGAACCACTTACCCTCTCAGTTCCCAGGACCTCTCCCTAGCACATAGTCACCTGAGACTCCTTCAAACTCACCTGGGGAAGAATGAGGGCCTGAAGCCTTGTGAATGGGCAGTCCCAGCTGGATCCGCTCCTTTGTAACTATGTGACTCAGTTTCTCACTGAGATGACTATGCAAGGTGCCCTGCCATGCATGGCCCTAGGCGGTGACCCCCTGCTGTACTCTAGGTAAGGGAGTTCAAGGAGGTGCTGCAGATTCCACCAGCTGTAAAGGCAAATGTGCACTTCTCAGACTGAAAGGCATCTTACAGGAACAGAGGCACAGAACACAGCAGGAGCAGTGAGGAGGGAAAATTTGAAGGTGCCCCCACTGCCAAAAGAAAGGGGTGAGGGGCACGGCCTCCACGGACACAGCCGGAGCCCGCGTTGCTCTTCCATCCAAGGGAAGCCAGGAAGGGAACCCCTTCGACTTCTGTGCTCCCGGTCCCATTCCTCCCATTCCTTTGCCCCTGAAGAACTGAGGGGGGAGAGGGTGGAACCCAGCCCTCCTCCTGCCCACTCCAGCTGTCAATCTGCTGTCTGGAAGAAAGACTTGAAGCTTTATGACAACTGTGGGCACCTTTCTCCTGCTCCGCCTCCCGCCCCTGCCCTGCCCTCTTCCCCTCTTCTATCTGACAGGGCTCTTCTCAGATTGCTCTGGGTCTTGCTTCCCCTCCTGTTCTGGGTTCTTCCTTCCTCTCTTTCTCTTCCTCTCTTTGTCGTCTTTTCTAATTCTTGCTGCTATGCACTCATATGCCCTTGCGGGTTTCTCATGTAGGATGAATATGTACGCTCCATCCAGGTCAAAAACATCCATAGACTGAAAACAGTGCCTGTGCTGGCTGGCAGGTTGTGAGCCAGTGTCAGCTGCTGAGAGGTCCCTAATGTTTCTGGACCCCGCTGGGACCTGGTGCCTCCTCTGGAGGGGCTCACTGTTACTGGCTGCCCTGAGCTACACGAGGGGTCTGCTTCTTCCCTGCCTCTGAAATCAGAGTGCTCCTGGGGACAGGAACTCTCCCAGGCTTAGTACTACATTCAGGTTCAAAGATAAGATCAAAGTCCATAATTAAGTGTTCAGGGCAAGTTAAGTGCTCCAAGCTTTGGTGCTAAAAATATTGTATTTAGCATGCAAATCATGCCCTGACAGCTCCCCAGAGCCTGAGCCCGTGGGTGCCACCACCATGTTTGTCATCACCACCATTATTCTCGAGGTGGTAAGAACATTCTTCTTCCACTGATGGATATCTATTTCATTTTTTTAAAGCCACATTTCTGTTGTTGGGGCAGGATTGAGTTGTAGCCCCAGAAAGCTTGGAGCTGTGGAGTGGCCTGAAGCAAGAGGAAGGAAAGAAATCCGGGCCACAGCACTCCTGCCTGGCCTGCTTTCTCCAACCTCTCCCACAGCTAGAGATCATGACGTGAGACAGAGACAGGATGAAGGATGACAGAGAGACACACAGGCAAGGCTGATACCTCCAAGACCACCTTTTCCAAGGAGCTTTCTCTGCCCTGGTGGAGGAGGGGCCAAAGGAAGGGCCAGCCTTCAGAGGCCCCAGACCTGAAAAAGTGGCTACCCTCTAGAAAGACCCAGCCAGACTCAGGAGTTTTGGCTCTCTCTGAATGTTAAGGAAGGTGTTGGGACTGCTCCGGGTCACCCAGGGGCCCTTGAGAGTTACTTGTCAAAGTTTTATTATTTCGGTGCATGTGTGGTGATGTTACAGAGACTGGGGCCTAGGGGCCCCTCCAAGCTACAGTTTCCCCTCCTCCCTCAGAGCAGGGCCAGGCCAGGCCAAAGGGCACTCAGCAGCCTCTTAGCCAAGGGCTTCTCTAAGACAGAGGCATTGGAAGGGAGGAGAAAGAGGAGAGAGAAGAAGCCAAAAGGAACAGAAAGGGAGAGACTTTATATCAGAGTGTGGCAGGAGGTGGATTCTCAAAGAACCTTAAATGTCCCCCAACTCAAGCCCAGATGTGGGTCCAATACTTGTCTTTTCAGGCTGACCAGCACAGAAGGGATATGGCTGAGGTGTGTGGGGGCTGGCATCTCTATTTCCACAGACCCTTTTGGGCCCTTGGAGATTAGGGTTCCTCCCTCCGAGGGTGTAGAAACTGTATGGGGAGCTATAATAGAGTGCAGTGAGCCAGGACTAGAGCTGTAGAAGTTAGGACTCACTTCGGGATTGGGGAGTGAGCTAAGATTTTTGGTTTGGGATGCTCTGGGGTCCATGTGCTATCTGGTAGTTATATGGCTCTCCCAGGGCTGAAGTTTCCAGGGCCTTCCACATGTGAGCTTTGCAGGGTGAGCGCTGTCCCTTCCACTCTAGCACAGGCCCATGAAAACCAGGGGGAAACTCAATAACGTGTGCTCGCCCTTTTAGCCTTGACTCTGGCCTCAGTAACTCTAGAGACCCCAGTGCCCCAGAGAAAGGTCAGGGATGGCGGCTGCATCTTTGGTGCCAAGTAGACATGGCTTGGAGGTGGGAGGGAGACTGTGAGCTGCCCTGAGCCATAGGTCCAGGGCTGGTACCAGGCCTGGCTCTGCCCCGCCCTGGCAGAGTGAGCATGTGTGGGCAGAGGGATGCAGAGCCAACTTAACACTGCAGGGCCTGCAGGGTGAAGAGAAGGCCCAGTCCCCTAGGGCCTTTCTGCCTGTGGTTTGCAGGGACGAGGCCTGGAGAACCTGGGCCTGGAGGTGGGAAGCAGCTGCTGCGCAGGCAGGTGGCAGAGTCAGCAGTGTAGAATCTTCATGAAGGCCTTGCGGAACTCGATGTTGAAGGTCGTGTAGATGATGGGGTTCACGGCGCTGTTGACATAGCCCAGCCACGTGAAGGCGCTGTATAGGACTGGCGGGATGTTGCAGTCACAGTGTATGTTGAGGATGTGCGTGATGAAGAAGGGCAGCCAGCAGATGATGAACACGCCTGGGGGAGAGGCAGGGTCAGGCTGACGTCCAAGCCATGGAGAGGCTGGGCTGGGCGTACCCCGTCCTACCGGATGGGCCCCTAGCTTGTGTGCGGTGGGCACCAGTGCTGTGGGCTGCAGCCCCAGGAGTACTGCAAGGGGAGTCCAGGTCTTGGATCCTAGACCTGCCTCTGACATTCATCTGTAAGGGGGAGGGTCCCTTCACCTTCCCCAGCTTCATTTTTCTTACCTGTCCAATGGATATAATAATAACTACCTTCTAGGAAAGGATAAGCAGCTTAAAACAAGCCCTTATGTTAGCATTCTGACCCAAGGCAACCAGGGGACATGGAAATACCTAGTCTACTTCTCAGTACCCTTGAGAAAAATGTCTCTCTCAAGCTGGCAGTGAAGGCAATGGTCATTGTTTGTGGTAGTGTACAACACATACCTTGGGAAAACAGAATGTTAGATTCCTATCTCACAGTGTCTGCATGAGACTGACAGGCAACTGAGTCCCATGATTGCTCTGTGATATATTCTAGACCATTCTACTCTTGAGCAGCACAGCTATGTGTGCATCAGTCTATCTAGGCCCCCCAAAACAGTCATACCCTTGCTCCAGCCTCCCCAACTCCACCCCTACCTTAGAGGCTGCACGTTTCCCAATCTAGCCTGGATAACACATTCTCTCACTCAGAGAGAGTTTCCACCTGCCCTGCTGTCTGACTAGGGTGCGCTTCCTCCAGGACAGCTGCTCTAGTGGGACACTAAGCATGGAGACCCAGGGGGCATCTTCAGGGACATAGTAGTATCTGGGAAGAGCAGGTTCCTAGAGTAGAGCCTCGGGGAACTGCGGTAGCAGAATACCCTGCTGTAACATGGCCTCACCACATCCCAGTCATGTGATCATGGGTAGCCCTTTAGCCTGCTGGGACAACACACTCTCATGCTTAAAAAGGGGACAGGGGCACGTGTCTACTCATATCCAGGGCTGCTGGGTTATTAAGGGACATCTCAGGTGTTACATAGAAGACAGAATCACATTGGTCCCACCTTTCCTCAACGATCATCTTAGTTTGTAACAATTATTATACGGCTTTCTAGGAGAACTTCATTCAAAAGTTCTGCCTAGTGGACAGGGCCTCTCTCTCCTTTAGATCAGAGCCCCATATCCCTTTATTTTCACAGCTCTTGTCCCATAGACATGTGGTTGAGTGCAAGTGTTTATTTCCCAGTTCTTCAGAATGGCAATAGATAAAAAACAGTGATAACATTTTTTGATATGTGCTGCTTTCCAGACTTTAAAGGTACTTTCACCAAACCTGTGCCATCTGACCATGACAACAGTCCTGAGAGGTTATCTAGTCTACAGACAGGGGGATCAGAAGTGAGCTGGCTGAGGACATGAGGTCTGGGGGCATTACGGCAGACTGGTCAAACCCACAGACTCTGGAGTCAGACTACTTGAGTTCGAATCATGAGTCCTTCTTGGTCAAGTTATATAACCATGTTAAACCTCAGCTTGCCCATCTGTAAAAGGAGCACAATTATAGAATCTGCCTCAGAGCTTGTCTGCATGTCAACGAGCATGGCCAGGTTCTGAGAATGTGTCAAACCCATGATACACCAGCTAGGGTCAGCAAGAGCTCACAGGGACTGGGGTCTGCCATGATGGACCCTTCTCCCGGCCAGAGCTGACTCACCGAGAACAATGGCGAGCATCTGAGTGGCTTTCTTCTCCTTCTGCTGGGAAAGCTTCCTACGGCTCATGGTCTTGAGTGAGGTCCGGGTTTTGCCATTGGGCATGGACTGGATCTCAAAGATCTTGGCAATCTTGGGGTGGTCTTTGGCGTGCCCATTCTTCTCTGGCTTGGCAGGGCTGTCAGGAGTGCTGTGGAGGCCATGGTGGGACTGGGCAGGGAGGGTCAGCTGGTGGTGGCTGGGTGGGATAGGGCTGTACCGGGTCCGCTCAGGGGGGCTGGTGCTGGAGATGATCTCCATCTCCAGCTCCTGGGCTCGGCGGGCAGCCTCCTGCATTATAAGCAGAGAGCTCTGGGTGAAGCCAGGCATGGTCTTAGGCAGCAGCCGCCCAGGCTCCCGTGCTCCTCTACTCCTCTCCCTTCCTCCAGTGAAACTCCTACAAACACAGGGTCACTCTGCCAGGAGGGCAGGGAGAGCTATCACTGAGAGGTAGGGGCTGTCTGGATATATAGCCCACTTCCCAGAGCAATCTTTTTGCAGTCTCAATACCCCAAGCCATTTTATAAGGGCTTCACTTTTGTTACCTGAGCAACAATTACTGAGTGCTGCCTGAATGTTAGGTGCCAAGCTGGCTGCTGGGGAGAAATCCCTGAATGATGTTTAGTTCTGCCTCCAAGAACTCATGCTCTATCAGTTTAAAGAACACCCTCCCTCGTCCCTCCTGCTAGGCTGAACACAGACCTACTGCTCTTGCTTCATGGCCACCTGCACCAACGTGCAAACTAGACTGACCCAGGTGCCGAACAGCTGATCCCTGGGGCCCCACATCTTCCCTGCTGGGCTGACCAGGAAGGCCACTCACAGTCTCCCAGTACTTTCTTAGGCTGTCCTTTTTGAGGCCTCTGAGGTCTTAGCTCCAGCTTCTAAAATGCAGCCAGTCTATGTGCCCGGCTGGTATAACTGAGTTGCTGCCTTGACCCCATCCTGGGTCCCTGTTTTGGTACCTGCATCATAAAAAACTCTTAAAGTGATGCCCTTGGAATGCAGGTGAGAGGCAGGGACCCTACTTACCAGGGACAGCTGATCTGGACTTGGCACGTGACCCTCTGTGGGTTTCCTGGCCTATACTCTGCTCACCTGTGCATGTGTGGGTGAAACACCTGCTGCTTGGACCTCAGCACTAAGGCTGTGCTCTGATTTGCACCTGTGGACCCTTTTTCCAGTTTGTGTTTCATCAGAAGCCACAAGGCTGTTCTGCTGCAGCCTTCCTTAGCTACCAGCCTCCAGTCCTGGAGCCTGCCTATCTATATGGCAGCATATGCCAGTGGAAAGAACATGGATGTGGATTTAAAAGTTACAGAGATCTAGGTTCAAATATGTGCTTTGTCACTGTTTAGACATGGGGAAGTTACCTTAACTCTCTGAGCCTCTGTTTCCTCTTGTGTGAGTTGAGATTGATAAAATCAATTGGACTTACTTTCCAGGGTTGTGGTGAGGATTTGATGAGATAATAGAAACTCACTAGGTATGTGAGAAGTGGCAATAGCCATTCTCACCACTTTTATTATGTTTTTATGGCCAAGTTCCTCTTCCCAACAATTTTATGTGGACCTGGGCTATGCAGGTCCTGCTCCACATCTGCTTAGAAGTGTGCATGGTGAGCCTGGCCCTCAGCTAAGGCAGTGTGCGGGATACTGGGAGGTGTTTCTCTCTTTGGCCAGGTGGTGTGGAGTCAGAGTCATGACTGGTAGGCTCCCCAAGGACAGAAAACTTGGCTATGGGTCCCTGACCTGAGCACTTACCATTCTCCTCCTGTTCACTGGGAAACTCCCATTAGACTTCATGATAACGGTGCAGAGTTTCATGTCCTCGGGGTGAGTACAGTTGCCCTGTGGAGTGAGCCAGCACATGGGTCACACGAGACAGTGAGGGGACTGAGCACAGGGAGGCAGGAGTCCAAGGATTTATGGATATCTCAGAACCAGAACAGGGCTCAGAGATCAGGAGAGTGGGGCCACAGAAGGCAGTCAGGGTAAAGGTAAAGACTGGTGCTTCAGTGAGAGGAAGTAGGCAGGATGAGGGACAAAAGGACCCTGACTTTTATGGAGCACTTAGGGTGTAGCACCCTCTTAGGCACACTCACATCCCTTCTCATGATGAATCTTCAAGACTACCCTGTGAAGTCCATATTATGATTTCCACTTAACAGATGAGGAAACTGAGGCTCACAGAAGGTAAGCAATTTGCCCATGGTCACTCAGTTAAAATGGGTGGTGCCAGAATTTGAACCTGATATGTGTAACCTGAAAGCTTTTGTTACTCCCATGCCCACCCACAGTCATTTCAGATAAGGCTGACGGGAGGGGAGAATTCACAAGACAGAAGAGCAAGGAGTTGAGAGAAGAACATAAAAGTAGGAAAGAGGAAGTGAAAAGGATGCAGGAGATGAGTAGGACAGAGAGAGTAGCAGGTAAAGAAAATGGAACGGAGGAGACTGATAGAAGGAAAAGGAGACAGAGTGGAAAGGAGGAGTTAAGTAAAGAGAAAGAGAGGAGACCAGCAAGATGACAAGCTGGAACAGCTACCCTCAGTCACAAAGACTTTTGGGCAGATTTCTCTGTCCAATCAGTGCCACCACAGATGCCACCTCCCACTCCTGGACATTCAAAACCCTCCACAGGGACCTACACCCTTATCCATCTGCTGGGCACTTCTCTAGCCTGGACCACAGCCTTGCTGTGGTGCCCAGGTCCCCACACAGGCAAGGGACAAACCACCTTGGGACTGCTTAGGTAGGGCCATTTGGAGAGGAGGGAGGGTCTCTGGACCTTGAGTGGGGCCCTCAGGTTGGCCCGGAAAGCTCGGCTGCTGCGCTTGGTGTTGACCCGCTTGCGGCGTCTGCGGAGCACGATGTAGATCTTGATGTAGACCAGCAGGGTGACGATGAAGGGCACGTAGAAGGACACGATGGAGGAATAGACCACAAAGGCAGGGTTGGCAATGATGCACTCATTCTGGTCTGGGGGAAAGAGAGCCCAAGGTGGGCAGGGCATCAGCTGGCCCCCTGGGCCACAGTGCCACCAGAGCACCTATCTTCTTGGTGGGAAAGAGGAGCAGTCTTGCAGGGAATATGATGAGTTGTTTCAGATTGCCTGGAAATGCTAGTTCAAAATTGATGTGCAGGTGTAAATCAGTATTAAAACCACAATCATAAGCAAAAAACTGAGCCAGAATTGACTGCTTCCAAATTTTCTCACTACTAGATCACTAAATCATTAGTTTTGACATCTCTGAGCACACAATAAACCTGGAATGTTCAGAAGAAGTGACACAAGAGTTATTTTCAGAAGTGCAACCCATTATTCCAGCCTTTCCTATATACCGGGAAGGGGAGTCCTGCTGCTTGTTAATGTTAGGAACAAGATAACTTGGTGCTGTTTGCTTGACCCACTTGTGTTCCAGTGTGTTCTGTGTATGTGCAAGGTCACTTTCAGGTCTACCAGATGTTTGTTCTTCATCTCGGGCTTTCCAGGATTAATTCAACCATATTTAGCTCTGTTCTGACTTCTTAGAATTCCTGTGACACTTTGATTTCATACCACACATTTTCTAGGCTTCACTGTATTCTGCCTTGCTCTGATCTCCAGGGATGTACCTGCCTAGCTCATGTCTCCCTGATAAGAAGCAGACACACACTAGCAGGAACTCTGTTCCTCTTCTGTTAGAGGTGCTCCGATGCCGCCTTCTGTAGGGTGAGGCACAAGATGGGCTCATGTCCTATTTTTCCCTAATTTTCCTGCTCCAGGTGACTCAGACATGACCCGGGCTCAGGCAGCCCACCAGGCTGAAACCTTATCATAAAAATACCTTGTCAGGGGTAAATGGAAGCCCAGTAGTCTCCCCAACATGCATGTGCACTCACTCTCTCTCTCTCTCTCTCTCTCTCTCTCTCTCTCTCTCTCTCTGTGAAGCTCTCTGCTTCAATTTAATAAAGTTGAAAATGGCCAGACATCCTCCTGCACCACTTTCACCACTTCTCATCCCACTCTATCATGCCCTAGGCCATTGTTTCCTCTCTAGCCCAACCTGGAACAACTCTGAGTTGGGCTGGACCCAGAAGACCAAGGCCAGCTTCAGTCCAGGCTGGTAAATGGGTGCATCAGAACTCTCCACACAAGAGTGAGCTTCCTGAAGCCACTTCAGACCTAGACAAAGCAAGACTCACCTGTATTATTGAGTCCAAAGAGCATTGGGCAGGAGATGGTGAAGGACAGGACCCAGACAATGGCGATCATGATGGTGACTCGGCGCTTGGAGCTGTAGCGTGTGTTGTACAGCATGGGCATGGCTACAGCTGTATACCTATAAGAGGGGGCTGAGTCTGGGGTGCAGGCCCAGGGACCCTTCATTGCACAGAATGCACACACAAAAAACGCTCCCCATCTAAGGACTGAGCTGCTGATCACCTCCACATAGCTTGCCTAACAGTCTCTCTCAACCCTCCCTCCTGTCCCCACATTCAGACAGTGAGTATGGCTACCGATACCTGCGTCAAACACAGGTTGGCCAGCTGCAATGTACTTCTGGATCATGTTCATTACTCTAATTCTCCACTTGGATTTTAGGCTATTTGAGCAGCCATGGCCTGGGTCTTTGCACTTTTTAAATTGCACTTCACTTATGATGGGCCTGTGGGAGGTGGAAGTGTTTGCTGATGGTTTGGTAGCCAGGCTTTTTGGAGCAAGGTGTCAGCCCTATTCAGCAGGAAAGATTTACAGCAGCAATTCTTTGCAATCCTCTCTCACATCCCACTACCCAGCACATCTGAAGCACTAATTTATCTTCCATGAATGCTGTGAGGGGAGTAGGGCCAGTACCACAGGGAGCCTGCATGGCACATTGGTGCAAATAAATAAAAGGCTCTCCACATACTGGAGGGTGGGCATAACCTGTGCTATGACCAGTGCGGGACATGAAATGCAAAACCAAACCCTGAAGCTTCAGGAGGAAGGTATCGTTTGCATCCTTGTGCAGAAAATGAAACTGGGAATTCTAAAAACTTCAGCAAGTTTAGGTAAGTGGAAAGTGACAGAACCACAGCTTCATAGGCATCCACTACTTTCTCTTTCAAAGCAGTCACTATGTGGGTATTTTTTGGAGCCTCATAGTCCATAGATGGCCTCCTTTTCAGGAGTTTGTACTATCCTAGGCACCGCATGCACACACATACACACACATGCACACATGCATGCATGAACTCACACATGCATGCACAGACACACACATACATGCGTTCACACACAAGCACATGGACTCACACACACAAAGCCAGTTACATAGCATCACAGACAAAGCCTAACCCTGAGCAGAGGTGGGGCAGACAGAAAGTTGAATGGCCAGGGTCACCTCTCCCATGCTGGCTGGACTCACCTGTCGATGCTGATGGCACACAGGTTCAGGATGCTTGCTGTGCACATCATGACATCCAGAGTGACGAAGATGTCACAGTGGATCCTGCTGAATTTCCACTCGCCCACCACCTGGGAACAAAGCAACATAATGGGCGGACAATAGGAGGAGGAGACTAGTTTAGGCCGCATGGCTCAGACCACACCAGCAGCAGATCAGGCTATGTGTTCAGAGGATAGCTGTGGGACTCTCATGGGTCTTGGCTGGAGAAGAGGGAGCAATCAGGAAAGGGCCCATGGGAATCTGAGGCCCATGCCCCCAACTTCTCTTCTCCTAGATGGATAAGTCTTCTTTGTGCCAAGAACCTGACTAGAAGAAAGACAATTCACTTAAAGTGAGTGTCTCATCTTTGAACCTTAATCTGTGAAACATTTGTGTGATCACCTTGTGACCCTCATGTGTTTTCTTAGATTCTTTATTTGTCTATTTGCTGTTCATTCACCAAAGCAAAACCTATACTAACTATATTTTTTATATTCTATGTTTCTGATGCTATTTTGAGGTGCCTCTAGACTTGGGGAAATACTGCCTCTCCCCGAGTTAGCTGATTCATAAACACAGTAAGCTACTTAGTTGGTAGCACACTATCTCTCAAATGCAAGCCAGCCATTTCCTTTATACTCTCACATATTTCCTGCATCTTAAATCATCCTGGGGCCAGATGTCAGGAAGGAGCCAAATTCTCTGGAGTTAATCAGAATACACAATCCTAAACTGCTCGTTCAATCCTGCCTTGAGTTTCCATGGAACCCCAACAAAGCCTGGGGCATGAGCTGTCCACTGGCCTTTCCTTTGCCCTTTGACCCAAGCTTGGCTTGGTCCTCCCCTGGCTGTGCCTCCCATTCCTAGGAGAACTTTGAATAGGATTAATTTTTTCAATGACATTAACCTCCATGTCATCACTCCTTTATAACTGTAAATTAAAGCACAGGTATAATTTTAGAATATGTCCGTTTTCCAGTGATGAAACAGCCTCAGCAAAGCACACTGACTTGCTTACTACCCTTTGGCTCAGCTTCTGGCCCTTCACTAGCACAAATTCTTTATAAGCCAGGCAAGCCTGTCCATTCTTAGCCTAGAGTGTGTGGCACAAAGTCAGGGTCAAAAAGTTGTTTGTGAAGACAGTGGCTCACTATGAGACAGGGAAGAAGCATCTGCTCTTTGCTATCCTTACAGAATAAAAAACAAATGGACTGGAGCAATAGGTACACCATTTGGAAAAGAGGTGATGTAGTGATCTATCTTTAGTCTGATGAGAAATGAGGAGTTCAACTCCTGGTGAGAACACTTAGATCGCACACACACATGCATGCACATACATGTACCTGCATACACATCCACACATCCCCAGCCTCTCATTCACACTACACACACAATCACATAGCTGGCTGGCCCCTGCATCTCAGGAAGTGTAGACTGCTGAGGACACCTTTGGCTTCTACCCATAGTGGAGAAAGAAGTGACAAAGCCCTCGCCAGTGACCACAGCAGGGCAGCACCAATTATGTGCACCAGTTCAGCACGGCAGTGAAACTAATGGCCACATTGCTCATTCTCGCCACTGCCCTTTCTTCTGCTCAGACATAGAACCAAACCTCGGCATTCAAGCTCAAGTACTGGTGATGCAGCTTCTGTCATCTCACAAGGAGGAAATAGCAGCTTTTCCCAGAAGACAGGCCTCTCCTGTATCAGTATTTCCGGGGGGCCCTGTCTTGGGGCTTTTCCTGGTAGCCCTGCACTATGGGAGCTGACGGTTGGATATCCAGTTGGATTGGCAGAGGAAGACTTGGAGGGGATTCCCTAATATAAACAGAGTCTACCTTCAAGGCACCACTGGGCAGGGACCCGAGCTCATCTAGTTCACACTCACCTCACCTTAAAGCCTCTCCTAGGACTGGCATCTAGGAGCTGCTTTCATGTCTCTGGGGATCCAGGTCTGAGAGTTCAGGCCCTCTGTCTCTGTCTCCTGCCCCTCCTTCCCTCCTCGCTGCTGTCCTTTCCTACACACACTTACTGAGCAGCTTAGTCTTTATCCTAGGTTTATGGACACAGACATGAACCATTCACACTTAGTCCCTGCTTTCAGGACACTCTCCAACCCCTCTCCCTTACAACCTGCCTTGAGCCTAGAGGGAAGGATTTCTTCCCAAGTCTCAGGAGCAACTGCTTCACAGGGAAATTAGGAGTGGCCATTCAATAACCCAAGAAAAACGCATTGGCAGGCACTTTCTAGAATATCTACTCTAGGCACCGTACTTTATTTCACTTACTCTTTTTAAAACTCTGACAAGAAGAGATTGCTTATCCCTGTTTATAGATGAGGGAACTGAATGTCAGAGAGGCCACAAAGCATGGCCAAGTTCACCCAGCAAGTGTTCAGTAGGGCTGGAATGTGAGGCAAGTTTGTCAGGCATCGCATCCCTTGCTTTTTCAAACATGGAGAAGACCATCTCAAAAGGAACAGTCTAACTTGCAAAAAGAGATCATCTATACAAAGCTCTTGGTGAATACAAAACATGGCAAAGAGAGATTACCATTCCAAGGGTGGCCAAACAGAAGAAACAGAAGAAAACAGACTTTCCCAAGCTCACTTGGAGATTTGGTGGCAGAGATAGGATTGGCCTAGGTTTGCTAGTGGTATAAAGAATCTTTCCTCTACACTTTTGAGCATCTTTCATTGACATCTTGCTCCTGTGGGGCCGGGACCAGCGTACGAAGCTCTGAGCTGGAGCCAGCAAATATGAACAAAATTAGAATAATGCCCAGTACTTAGTGTGTCAGGTGCTGTTCCAGACACATTGTGTTCAGATTTGTGGAGTGAAGACAGCAAACCTGAGTATTAAGGACTCTGGTTCCTTCTCTCAGCGGGTGATTCTGCTTTACTGCTCCTCCTGGATAATTCTTCCCAAAGTGTCACCTCTTTCTGGAAGCCTTTCCAATACCTCCAGGCTGGGTATATGCCCCCACTATTCCCCTTGTCTTGTAGGGGGACTGTTTCAGGTCACCTCCAGGAGACTGTATTGTACTGGGGCCCTGTCTTCATCTATGGCAGGCCAATGCCTCAGACCCCAGCTTCTAAGACGGAAGTGTTCAATTAATGTTGAATGAGTGAATAAATAACTTTGAGATCTTTGCTCATCTTTTCTGGAAACATTTGTTGAATGAATTAATGGGTATTGCTGCTTCAGAAATGGTCTTTGTTTTTCCAGTTCCCGATCATCCCACACAGAGCCCAGTTCCAATTCTGTCTACTCAGTCAGCACAGATGTTTTGGATGGAGGTGAGGGAGGCAGTCATATGGAGAGACGTTAACCACTCCATGGCTGCTTCTTTTTTATCTTTTCTTTTTGTGGTGCTGGGGGTTGAAACTAAGGCCTCATGCACGCCAGGTAAACCCTCTACCACTGACCTGCATCCTCAGTCCTTTGATCATCTTTCCAATCTCTCCTTTTAGTAAATGTGCACAGCAAGCCTCACCTTAGAGGGGTAGAAGGCACTTCAGTAGACTCCACATGCAGGCAAGTGACCCCTTCCTGCCATTTGTCAGGAATTTCTCTCACTGCTATCTCATTGAAAAGAGATAGAGTCGGGAAGTGAACCCAGTCCTTTCACTCCAAAATCAGCATACTTTTCATGTAGGAAGCACAGTAGTCCCAAGACAGAGGATGGCATGGCAGGCTCTAAGGGGACATTTAGCATTGTTAGAAATGCAATAGGAGCTTCTAGATAAGCACAGTGTCTCTTGGAGAAGGTGCAGTGTGCGATTAACAGAATGCTGGGCAATTCACCACTAAGGGATGATAAATTAAGGAGATTATGTCCTTTAATTGGGGCTTGCCACCAAGGTCTTGTTTTAAGGGGATTATGTGGTAGAGTTTGGGTACTGCCTGAGAAAGTGTCTGTCTGCCTGCTGCCTGTGACATGCTCAGTTTCACCTCTCCAATAATGGTGGGCAAGTTTTAAAGATGTTTAAAACATTTGCTTGCAGGATTTAGATTTTATGGAACCCTGATACAGCTTGTGTAGAGATTTGCCTCTGCCCAAGTGTCTAGGTAGGACGGGGAGTCTTGAAGAGAGACAAAATCATGTCCAGAGCCCCAAGGAGAACACCTCACTATGAGTATGCAGATGGGTGGCAAGAGGCAGGGGAAGTTCCCTCTGCGTGGAGAGGTGTTGGATAGCCTGTCATTGCTTTTATCTTCATCATCCTTGCATACTCACCATGTGCGAGGTACCATTGTAAGCACTTTTCATACAGTGACTCGTGTGATCCTCAGACAACTCTATGAGGTAGGTACTATTATTATTCCCATATTATAGATCAGCGGACTGAGGCAGAGGTGGTTTGTTCTCCCACTTTACCCATGACTTTTTGCTGATGGTCTGGGGTCTAGGACTCTTCTTTGGAAGGAAGCTGGCATGTATCAAGCCTGAGAATAAAGAAACTTTAAGGCAGGATGTGGGATGGATAGAGTTCAGGGCCCTCACACACATGTGAGCCATAAATAATTAGAAACCTGGCCTATTTTTTTATGTTGTTTTCTTTTAATTTATCGCATTTTCTTTCTTTTCTATTCAGTTGGCTCATTTTGAAAGTTCAGACTGTTTGGTTGTTCTAACAAAACCAAGGGAATGATGGGCCAGAATTCTCTGTGCACCAGTGTGGTGGGTACAACAGGAGAACAAGAGCCCCCTGGGACAGGCAGCTGTGCCAGTTTGGAGCAGCCTCCCCTCTGCACCTGAGCTACTGCTTCTAATCATCTCCTGTGCTCAAACCTACAAAGATTTTATGCTTCCTTTCAACAAAAGAAGTCTTCCCTCCCAGACAGGGACTTGTCTTTGTGACACAGGTGAGTTCCTCTCTTTCCCAGGGTAGCAGATCGACAGCTCAGAGACCTGAGTGGTGGCATCTTCCCCAATGCCTGATTGGCTTTTCCAGACATATAAACTCCAGGTCAACTTCAGCCCTGGACAGGCAACCCTAGAATTCTGGGCAGAAAATGGCACAGGACTCAGCTTGTACCCACTGACTACCTTTAGGCCCTTCCACCTGACAAATTTGGAAAGTGTCTGCCTGGAGGGTGTCTCTTTAGGGCTTCTTTCTTTGCTACAGGACCTGGTGAAAATAGCAGCTTCTTCTCAAAGACTCTGCTATACATAAAATGGAGAGGGTAGTATTGCCTCCCAGTTACCTGATCAGTGTATGCAACACACCTGGCAAAATGTCTGGGCTACACTGTGGGGCTGCCTGCTCCCCACTTCAAGGTGCTGAGCCATGCTCTGTCCTGGGTGCACAATGAATAGCTAAGGAAAGTGGCTGTCACATAGTTAATGGTAGCCTCTTCCTGAGCTGCTGGTCATAGGGGCCAGAATCAACTAGGATGAAAAGGTTTAAGAAAGCTCAGAGCAGCAGCCCCATTTCTGACACAGGGAGGGAGCAATGAAGGTTTCAGGCCTGGGAGCATTAACAAGTCCCTTCCTTGGGGATCCTTACCAGTTGCTCCATTTCCGGGATAACCTACTAAAATGATACTAGAGCAAGACAGATTGCACTTTGTACCTGCCAGCTGTGTGATGTTGGAGAAATCACCTAACTTCTCTGACCACCTGGTTCACCATCTGCGAAATGGTGATCACACCAGCCTCCCAGAGCTGCTTGGAGGATTATTTGGGAAAGTGCTGTGTATTTATCCCAAGGTCCAGCATTTAGTGAGCACTGTATAAATGGTAGTTGCATTTTTTAAGGAGATGGTCTAACCATATGATAAGGAAAAAAATTGAGCCCAGAGGAAAAGGAGGAAGTAGCAGGCAACTGTGATGGAAGTAACTGGGAACCTGGAGTCCAGGCTCTAGAACAAGGCCTCCTGGAGAAAGCACTGGAGAAAGGTGGGGCCCGCACCTACCTCCAGGTAGACAACCCAGGGCATGACCAGCATGGCAACAAGCAGGTCGGCCACCGCGAGGCTGACGATCAGGTAGTTGGTGGTAGTCTGCAGCGCCTTCTCACGGGACACGGCCATGCATACCAGCACATTGCCGAAGACAATGACGAAGATGAGAAGGGTGAGCAGCATAGCATAGTAGTTGTAGTGGGGCCTGTCCGCCTTTCCTTCTGACCCATTGAAGGATCGGCTCCAGTTCTGCCTTTCCAGGTCATCATCGTACCAGGACAGATTCAGTGGATCCATTGGGGCAGTGGAGCCACTGGACGGCAAGGCTCTGGCCAGGAAAAATAGACACAGGGAGTGAGCAGGAGGGTTCCCAGGGCACAATGCCTCCCAAAGAGGGATTGAGGAATAAAACTATTACAATCACCTGTGATAAAACAGAATTCTCCAAACTCAAGATTTCAACTTTGATAACCAACACTTTTAAAATAATGTTGGGGCCTGTCACCACTCTTCTGGTAGCAAGTTCTTGCAGATGGTAGAAGGAATGATCAAGTATATAGTTTTAAACGCATAATAAAATAAATGACGTTGGGTAAGGGATATAGCTCAGCAGCACAAGTGCCTACCCAGCAAGTGCAAGGTCCTGGGTTCAATTTCTAGTACAAAACAATAAATAAATAAGTGAACTTGAAACAAGCCAATCATTCATTCTTTGATTTATTCAGTATGTTTATGAGCACAGTCCATGCACCACACACATTAAGATAAGTTAGTTAGGAGTTCTAGCTTCTAGCGGGAGATACAGAAATAGGCATTTATTTATTCTCAATTCTATAAATATTTATTAAGCATTGCTCTATATATTGCCAGAAAATGTGGGCAGGAACAAAATGCATGTGGTCCTGTAGCTCACATTCTGGAAGAAACAATAGTCAATTAATCAAGCAATTAAATCTAAGAGTGGTAGGAACTAAAAAATGGACTGGAGAAAGATATTCATTACCTAACTTGGCTATTCAAGGAAGGTTTCCTGGAAATGATGTTCAAAAGATATTCAGCACCTAAAAGATGTGTAGTAATCAGCCAGGTAAAGAGTCTGGAGTTAAGGGAAAGATTCTAGACATGGAAAGCAGAGTATGCAAAACACACAGTTAGGTAGCAGGTTCCTGGTGGAGGACCTGAAAGACATCCAGGACAGCAGAATCCTACAGTGTCCTAGCATGAGTGAAATCTCGGCAAGCTGAATAGGTGAGATCATGGAGAGCCTTAAAAATCATGCAAGGAGTTGGCATTGACTCTAAGGGTAGCAGGAATCACATGAACAGACCTGCCTAGAAGACAGATGATTCAGACTGCAGTATAGAGCACGGATAGGAGAGGCCCTGAGAGCAAGGAGAACACCAGGAGTCCAAGCAAACAGTGAGATTTGCCAGGATACTTCTTTTTTTTTTTTTTTTTTTTTTTTTTTTTGCGGCACCAGGGATTGAACTCACAGCCTTGCGCCTGCCAGGGCAGGAGCTTAAGCCACTGAGCCAAACTCCCGGCCCTGGTTTTTTGAGGCAGGGTCGCACTATGTAGCTCAGGCTGGCCTTGCGCTTGCGTTGTAGCCCAAGCCGGCCTTGAACTCACAACGCTCCGCCTACCTCAGCCTCCCGAGTGCTGGGATTAAAGGCGTGCGCCACCACGCCCGGCTCTGCCAGGATACTTCTGAAGACAGTCCTGGAGAGTAGGCAATCCTATCCCAGGGGGAAAGACTTCCAGAAGGAAGTGTAATCTAAGACAAAGTAGGAGGAGAGGTTGAAACAACTGAGTGGGGGCAGATGCTCCAGGAGGGAGAAAACCACAAGTGCCAACAATAAATAATTCTCCTTGGATAACATATGTATAGCATGACTGTGAGGTTGGAGGAAATTAAATGAAAGAGACATTCTTTGGGTTTTGTTAGCTTGAGAGTCCCTGAAACTTGAGGCAGGGGAGTGATCCCTTTGGGTTGCTGTTCTAGAAAGGACATTAGCTATTATGAAGTGGAGGACAGCTCAGTGTGAAGGGAGGCTGTAGGTGAAATTCAGGTAGGAGATTGCAGTCACTGAGAGAAGGCAGTGGGAATGAGGATGGAGAGATATGCAGAATCAGGAGCTAACTTACAAGTCATTCCCAAAGCTGGGGGCATAGATCAGTGGGATAGATCTTGCCTAGCATATGCAGAGTCCTGGGTTAGATCTCCAGTACTGGACATGGAGAGGAGTCAGTATCATGGAACTTGGTTTTTGGATAGATGTGCACAGGAGAAAGATCAGAGGCAAGCTGGGAAAAAAGTTAAGGATAACTACAGGATTTCTGCACTGGGCTCCAGGAGGCAGTGGTGTGCTCGCAAAGAAAACAGAGCAGAGGGGCTCAGGAGCAGACTCAGGAGGATCAGCTTGACAGCCTGTGTTTTGGCTGTGATTGAAATATAAAGCATACATAATACAGTCAGTTTTCCTGCTATCAAAATTGTTCCTGCTCCACACAATGGAATTAAGTTTATCACTATTTCAAGACATTTGGCACAAAAAAAATGACTTCCCGGTGCTTTGTTACCAAAATGGACTTGAAAGTCACCAGTTTATAGCATTTGGGGTGAACATAGGACCACATCGGGGAGCAGGGCACACTCACTGCAATGGATCAGAGAGGACCTTGGAGAAGGCTCAGCCTCCTTGTCTGACATACCCACTCTGCATCAGCACAGGAGTATGCATGGTGTCCTACTCAGCACCTCCACTCCAGGATCTCCAGGGGAAGTAGAAAGCTTAACCCCATGTGGGATAACATGCACTGTCACTGTTCAGCAGGTTTTCCAATTCTAAGGCAGTGAAGCATTGTATCACACTGATGCTGAATTTAGCAATGCCAACCGGATCCTCTTCCCATTTGGAGCACACAGCAGGAGACCTGCATGCACATATTGATCAGGCAAGGGCTGCTTCTTATTCATTTATTCTATCAGCCTCTTATTGGACCTGCTAAGCATAAGGAACTGTGCCAGCACTGTCAGGGCCTGGAGAGATGGGAGGGCCACTCACCCTCCGCTCTCTGACACTCTTCCACCTTCTTCCTTCTTTGGGTACGGCCAGTGGCATCCACGATGGCTCTCCACTACCCATATCCCCTAACCCTGCCCAACCTCCTATCTGCCACATTTGATTTCTGCAGAAATGCTGAGTTTGCCTAAGAACATCCTATACTTGTGAAGGGTTTGAGAATTTACCAAATTATCTCAAACATACTATCTTATTTATCCTCAAAGTAACCCTCTGAAGTTTTTGATTGTTACCCCATTTTACAAATAAGAAAAGTATCTGGAGAACTCTACTTGGTCCCTACACATCCTTCAAAGCAAGCCTGGCTCAGAACCCTCTTGCCCTGGAATCTACCCATGTCATCCTGCCTGGACCACCACCCATTCTCTGTAGGGCTCCCATGGTTCCATGGTTCTGTGGTCAATTTTCTTATCCAGGTGTGACTGTTTTAAGAATTGTGCCATGTGTTACGCAGGCCTCAACTGTGTCATGAATCAAAAAATTAAAAAGCACACTAACTTCTTGTTCTTTTCTGATTCCTAGCTCTGTGGTTTACAGGCAGTACATGATCAATAGACATTTTCTGGATGGAATCCAAGGGTTTATGTAACTGAGACTTGAAATGTACCTGCTGACACAGACCGCTAGATTCACAAGTGCAAAGACATCCACAGCCTGAGAGCATCTTGAGTGCAAGCATTGGATACATTATGCTCCTTACTACCCTGCTCATAAGTGCCCATTTGAAGTACTAGTCCCAGTACCTCAGCACATGACTGCGTTTGGAGATAAGGCTTTTAAAGAGGAGATTAGGTCCAAATGAGGTCAATAGTGTGGGCTCTAGTCTAATTTTACTCGTGTCCTTGTAATAAAAAGAGGAAGTTTGGACATACGAAGAAACACGAGGGCTGCACACACAGAAGACATGAGGACGCTGTTAAAGGCGGAAGGGTTCCAAGATGCAGCAAAATCTGTCCCTGGACCATAGCTGCAGGACAAACTGAGTGACTCTCAGGGTGAGAATCCAGTTCTCCCAGGCCATCCGCTGCAGTCAGTGACTGTAATAATACTCACCATATTTTTTAAGATCTAACACAAAACTGAATATAAGACGCACCACCATTTTATGTATCAATAAGAAAGGTATCGAAGCTGTAACATTCTTTTCATTAGTAAATGCATTCTGATTTCAGAGGTATTGAGATGGGGGTATGTCTTAGAATGGATAAAATAGTCCCCTAGCTTTTCTCTACTGGTTTTTTTTTTTCATGACTCCTGAAAAAACTGCCCAGCCCAGGTTCCCCCTGCTCTAGCCCCTCCTTTCCTCTTTTCTTTCTGCCTCTGTGCTGCACACGTGAGGCTCCAAAGGGCACCCTAGGAGAGGCATGAGGGAGAAGCCTGGCTGTGGTTTCTTTCCTGCAGTGGAAACTGGAGGAGTCCTCAGCCCTTGACCTTGGTCTACCCTTTACTCTTCTCCTTCCTGGCCAGAGCTTGTGCCTCTGGGAGGGAAACAGAGGTTCTTACTGAGGTGGCTCAGTGCTGTCCTGGTCCTTACTCCAGAGAAGCCAGGTGAGGTCAATGCCTACACTGGACTTCTGTGGGGGGAAATGCCAGGCCACACAGCACCTTCCACCCTGGAGTTTCCAGGAAAGCCCAATTATTTTGGTCCTTTTTTCAAAAGAAGATTGGCTAAATGCATAACTCAAGTTGAATTAGTTTTACAGTCACAGACTTTTCAGAAGAATATGATCACGTTTTTAAAAGTCTGCTGTCAGTACCTGCATTTTGATTTAAGATTTTAAATATTTGATCAACTTATTCACCACCTCCAAACACTGCCTCTGTTCCTCCTGGGTGACTTCTGCCTCACACATAAGAATTCACAGTCACAGTTCCTGTCAACAAGCAGTTCACAGTCACCACGTACATGTGTGGTCACTGGCACTTCTCAGCCCTTGCAAGTGTAGCTGATTGGTCACGTTGCCTGAGATGTGGCCGGATGATCCAACCCTGCAGATGCCCAGCCTCCAGGAGTGCCTGCCTCCCATCAAGGTCCCGTCTTCATCTGTACAGCAAAGCGACGTGGTACCGCTCCACCAGCAGACGCTTCCGGACAATCTTCCAGGGCTGCTCTGACACCTCCTAGGCTTTTCTTTTTCAGTGGTCCTGGTGGAAGCCAGGAATAAGGGAAGGCCATTTGTGTGGGTGGCCTGCAAGCCTGAGGCCATCAAAGTGCCAGAAACCATGTGCCCCTCATCTGTCGCCGGTACTTACTGTTCTGCCCTAGCACAGAAAGGTGAATATCTACTAAAAGATCTTCCAGAAGAATCATCCATTCTGGTGCTCAGCACCTCTCCCAGTCAAGTCCCCTGAATATCTTGCTTAGTGCCTGCCTGCCTGGTTCAACAGTGGTTCTCTTCTGAAGCATCAGAGCAGAGCTTCCTACAAGATGTCTAGAATGAGGCAAGGTGTGCAGAAATATCAGACCAAGTGGAAGGACAAGCCCAGGATTTCCAACCTCAGCAACTCCAACCATTTGCCCCAGGTGTCTTATGAATGTTCCTAGTTTCCATGTGTGCCCTAAATTTAAAATTAACTAGTTCTTTCAGATGAGTAGTGATGAGAAAGCTGTGGCTGAGATGCTGTCCCCCAGGCCAGCAGCCTGCACAGAGGGCTGGGAGCACTGGAGAGAGGAGGGTGGGCAGGGCTGAGGAAGACAGGCTAAGGCCTAGGGGTGGGGAGCACTGTGCTAGTCACACCTCAGAGACCGACAGGCTCCCCAGCTATAAACAGAAATTACTTCTCCCAGGTTCTGTACATTGGAAGAAAACCTCCGCATGAATGCTGCAGTTTAAAGCTGATACCCAAATGTGACATTTTTTCCTTGGAAAAATCTGAGAGATATGATCATCCTTAATCCTCAGTCTGGTGGTGGTGCCAGGGGTCAAGGGGTCCATTTTAAGGGCAGCTTGGAACCCTGGAGAAAAGCTAGCTGGCTCAGAGGAAGACCTCCATCCTGGGTCCCTTTTTCCTTGTGTCTCCCTTTCTGTCACTCCGTCTTCATCCCTGTCTCTCTTTTGTTTCTATTTCATCAGGACACAGAACCTGGGAGGTGGGGGATGAGGAACTTTGGTGCAGCATCAACCTGAGCAACCCGTTTCCTGTGCTCCTGTCTCAGCCTCAGTCGTGCACTGCCTCCTCTGAAGTTTGGCACTTGAAGGAATCTAATTGTCTAATTAAAATTTAACAATGTCTTATCAGGCTCGATGGCGGGTGAGACAGTGCTGTCTTAAACACATCACTTTTTTTTCTTCCTTTTCTGAGACTTGAAGCATTTCAATGAAAAAATAAAGTGGGGGGGAAGCATTTTGCATTTACATCTCAAAAGCAGCACATTGTCAGAGTGATTTGAATTGGATGAGAATTGGTAGTCATTGGAAAAGGGGCTCCACTGAGGGCCCCTGCTAGCCAGACCACCACTCCCCCTCCTCCTATAGAGGATCAAGCTGTAACTCAGGGTGAGTCTTTCTCCAGAATCTCTTGCAGCTACAAGAAGGTGGGATAGAAACAGCAGAGGAAGAGGAAGAGATACCCCTGTTTCTTCTTGCTCCTAAGGAAGAGTTATAGAATAATGTCTCAAATACTCTGGACCTGGAGTCAACCTCGGCAGGGGCCAGAGGTAACAAACTTCACACCAGAATCTAAGTGGAGGTCAAGCATCTTCCAGAGAGGTCCTTTGTGCCCAGACCTTGGGAAAGCTGGAGTGGGGGATGGAGAGGCACTATCACTCTGAATGGCAATGGCAGGGCTCTAAGCCCTGGTCTGCAGGGGGTCAGTGGAAAGGAGGAGGAGCAGGATGAAGAGGAGGCAGAAGATTGGGATCCAGAAAAGCCAGGCATGGAGAATTTACACTGGATGCTGTCAACTTCCAGGGCTCACCCTCTTTCACCCCTGAACATCCTTTTCAACAACCTGGGCCTTGTTGCAAAGGGGAGCTTGTTGGTGAGCCCAGGAGCCATCTTCTCACCTGGGTCTGGCCCAACTGTCACATTTGAGACAAGAAACACTAACAGTTTTTTTCTGGTTGGAGGTAGTTACGCTGCTATGGTTTGGATTTTCAATGTCCCACAAGGTCCATATATTAAAGTCTTAGTTCCTGTTGGGAAGTGGTGGAAACTTTAGATGTAGGGCCTAGTAGGAGGACTTAGGACAATGGGGATGTGTCCTTAAGGGGAAGTATAGGACCCTGGCCCTTCTTTTGCTTGTCTGTTTCTTGGCTGCCAGAAAGTGACAGTTTCCTCCACTATACACTTCTACCATGATGTACTACCTTCCCACAGATCCAAAGGCAACAAAGTCAATTGATCATGGGCTGGAACTTCTACAACTCTGAACCATAGTAAACATTTCCTCTTTAAGTTGATTACCTTGGGTATTTGTTACAGAAACAGAAAAATGACTAATACAGGTGCCCCTCCTCCTGGGTCACTAGACCAGCTCTAACTTCAACATTGCTTGAGGGAATAGGTCCAGATAATTTAGAAAGCCAGGCTAGTGGCAAAGCCTTTCTAGCAACAAGATGGACTACCATTTGCGGGTTGGCCATTTGAGGCTCTGTGAGAGGTTGTGGAGAAGCATCACACTGACACCTCTTGCTCATGTCCCCTCTCTGGGCATGGCAAGTACAACCTGGTGTTGTGCAGAGGTGGCAGGGGATAGGGCACAGGGTCTACAGCAGCTTTGTTACAGAGCTCAGACACTGTTTCTGTGGAGCACACTTTCAAGGTGTCCTTAGAAAATATGGATTGGCCTAGATGAATCTTGTCTTCTTGCTCTCTGGCTATGTCTGTCCCTGCCCATTTGGAGCCATGAAGGTGGGCACCATCAGTGCCCCACACTGAAATTGGAACCCCAGTCACCTGTTCAACTCCTCTCCCTCTGCTTCCTGTATTTAAACCCTTCCCAGCATCCTCAAGCCATATCTCCTACCTTATAGCAAAACAAGTTATCCATAGGCAGTCACCCAGCTCCCTGTCACTAAATCCACAAACCCATAGCGCAGGCAGCCACCTGCCTTTCTCAGGGTTCCATCATTCTGACTTCTCACCAGGCCTAGTCTTGCCCCTTGGGCTCAGAGTCCCATCATCCTGACAGGTTTCTTCCTCCTCCTCCTCCTCCTCCTCTTCTTCCTCTTTTTCCTCCTCTTCCTCCTCACCCTTCAGAACTGTCTTGTAAGTTCCTTCTCCAGGGAAGTCTTCCTGATGCTTTCATAACACATGTGCTTCTGGGTGATGCTTCCTGCAGATACAATTAAGTCATTATTTGTCTAATTATTTGTTTAGTGACTGTGCTTCTTGCTAATCTGTGAGCTACCCCACTGTAAGTATCATATCCCTGTCTTTGTCATAGCCTTGCCTCTTCTGGTCTTCTTAACCCTCAGCACAGTGCCTAGCAATAGCAGGCGTTTGATAAATGCTGCAGAGATGTCATGGAGCCAGCATCTCACTCAAGGGAGAAGCTGGAACAAACCAATTCATAGGTCTTTTTCTACTTCTCAGTCATTTCTCCTCCTGTGTCCTTAAGGGGGATCAAGGGACCCCCTCCAGAGCCCAGTCACTGGGGTTGGATACCTAACTATTTGGGTTCCCTTCAGAGAGCTCCCTAGGTGGGCCATCACAATGATAGCCAGGGTCACAGGGCACTGGCAGGAAGGAGAGTTCAAATGTATGAAGACGGGCAAGTGGGAGGAAAGATCTCAGGTAATATGCTCCTGTGGAAAGGGGAGCACAGTGCTGATGGGGGTGCTACTGAAAAGCTGACGGCCCAAGGGTTTCACACTATTCTCACTGTTGTGGGATTGAGATCATTCCAGACACAGTAGGCCAGGAGCCATGCTCTTATATTGGCAACAACCAGAGACTCTACAGCATTCTCAGTGAGGGTACTGAGGGCTGCGGAGCCTGAGCTGACTGCAGAGCGTGAGGGGGAAGCTGGAGCACACACAGGCCCTGGCCCAGCTCAAGAGAGACCCCTGGGTGAGTATCTGCTTGGAACAGAGGGAGAAGGGAGCTGAGCGTGACTAGGGCCTTCATCCCAGACACCTCTACCACTCTTTTGCTTCCTTCAAGGTGACCAGGAGTCCCCAGTCTACCCAGGTGTCCCTGGGAATGTGGAGCACTCTGAGCGGCCTGGACAGCAGTGGAGAGCAGAGCTTCGCAATCTCACCAGACCACAGGCCTCCAGGGTCTGCAGGGGGTGAGGCAGGGTCTGGAAACAAAGTAAACACATACAGGGGTGTCTTCCTGACAGCCCCATCCCTGCAGATTTGGATGGCTCCGTAAAAAATGTCTCCTCACAAACTGTCAAAGTGTCACACATTAATTAACTGTTAGCTGGAGTGACTCAGTGTGGGGGGGATGGAGAGAATGGCTCCAGCAATGCTAAGCGGTGCTAGTCTCTGTGTGCGCTGCTAGCTTTTGATTAAAAATCCTCACTGAGCCAGCACTCTCCAGGGAAAGGGCAGCTCACATTGAGAGTGGGAAGCAGGCAGGCAGGTGGGGCCCGGACCCCTCCCTGGAAAGGGAACCCAGTGGGACAAATAAAGCCTCTAGAAACTGCTCAGAAGACCTCAATTCAGAACAGATCTTATGGGGCTGGTACTGTTTTCTATCCCTTCCCTCTCTTTTTCTCTCCCTCCCCACAATTCACACACACACACACACACACACACACACACACACACACATACACACACACTCTGTGAAGAAAAGAATTGGAAAGTGGAGCTCAGTTTGACCTGGCTGGGCAGAGCACCTGAGCTCAAAAAGGCAGTGGCTCACGTGGCCGCCAGCCTGTCCCTGCAGGAGTTGGGAGAGGAGGGAGGACTGGCTCTCAGACCAGCCTTCTTAACCTTTACTTTAATTTCAAGAAAGAATTGAGAAAACATGCTCTTGAAAGTCAAGAGGGAGACAATTCCTGAACCTTATTGCTCTAGAAGGAGGGAAAACATTCCTTGCTCTTTGGCAGAAAATTGCTCTGCTTTATGAAAAGACATTCCTGTTCATAGAAATGGTGATAGTTTCCATTCCAAATCAGAGTGAGAGCCATGATCACACTGCCGAGAGCCCTCAGCAAGTCTCTGCCATCTCTCCCATTCTTCAGCACCAGCAGACCAGGCCCAGGACTAGGGCCATCTCTTCCCCAGGTGACAAAAGAGAAAGGAGCCCTTCTGTAGTGCAGAGGTGGGGGTGCCTGCATAATACTGAATTTCATTAACTCCCACACAGCTACCTATTTGGCGTCTGGACTTTAAAGGCAAATTGACATTAAAATTTCACATAGGAGTGCAACCCAGAAAATCTAGATTGTTGACAATACCTCAGGACAAATGAACTGCTTTCTTCCAAAAATAAATTGCAAAGAAAAAAAGAGAGAGAGATTGAGATGGGGAGGTGTGCTAGAATAAAAGGAACTTCAGGGCTAGTTTAACCAATTGCAATGTGAGAGCCTTATTTGGATTCTGATTCAAAGAAATGAACTGTTAAAAATCGTGACATTTCAGAGACAATTGAGAATCTAAACAGGAGATTTTTATAACATTAGGAACTACTGATAACAATTTTTAGGTACAGCAAGGGCATTCTGCTTAAGATTTTTTAAAAGTCATTATTTAGAGCTATACACTGAAATGTGTATAGATTAAATTTTATCTTCTCTAGGATTTATTTGAAAAGAAGATAAGGGTGGAGATATAGATGAACCAAAACTGGTCATAAGTTTTGATTTGAAGTGGGATGATGAATACAATGAGGTTCATGAAATTTTTTTTCCCCTACTTTTGCATGCTTGAAATTTTCTAAGATGTTTTAAAAATGGATCAATCCTTTAACCATTACTTCCTGCTCTCTTAAAAAAAAAAAAAAAAAAAAAAAAAAGATAGGTGCAAGCCAGGATTATTCCAGCTGTCTTTCCAATCCTGTTCCTTCATTATAAATGCAGACAGGCTTCCTTTCTTGCCCGTCTAGCCTGACAGAGGTCTTTGGGTCCTATCCAGTAGAGAAGGAGTCTTGGGGACCCCTGGCAGCACTTTCTTTGGCCTCCTCTGAGGAACCCCTGCTCAAAGACATTTCAGCCTGTGTGTCCTATTCTCCAAACACCCTCCTCCCAACAAAAGGAGCTTTTCTAAGCAGTGATAACCAAAATATAGAGAGGGGCTTCTTTTGATCACATAAATTGAAGGATAGGAGTCAATGTGCCTATGTTTGTTTCTTTTTTTAATTAGACACACAGAACTGGTGCCAGTCCTACTGCCAAAACCTACTAGTAGTGTAGCCTTGACAGTATAATTGATCTGAATCTCAATTTTCCAATCTGTAAAATGGGGCATTGGAATAGTTGTGAATGGAGTAGAAAAACTGAACAAAGGAGCCAGCATGTGGATACTCAAAAGTAGCAGCTCATGTCATTGAAAGCAATGCAACAGCTGCCAGACAGAAGGAGTTGGGCTATGGGAGGGTCTCAGGCAAAAACACAAGCTGGGAGGAAAAGATTTATATTTTTCTGTGATCCCCAATCCTCTGCACACTCCAGAGACTTTGGTCATGATGTTACATGGCTCCCAATAGCTAGCCCTAAGCTGAAATGCTATCAATGCTGGGACACTTGGCAGGTAGCCTCGGCTACAGTCCTCTCAGTGTGGGCCTTGTGTATTTGCAGCAACCTTGACCTTCCTTCTAAATCTCTGAGGAAAAGAACCTGACCCATAGCTTCCTGGGAAATTCTGAGGCCACAATAGCTATTAGATCTTGCTGCTCCTAAGAACCCTGACGGGGTAGGTAGAAAACATAATCAGGCTTGATAGATTCTATGAGGCACTGGCCACAATCAGCTCTGGCTTAATTCATCTAACAGAGCAGATATCTGACATACAGAAAGATAACACTGTTCCCTTGAAAGAGCTGCTTCTCTGATTTTCAGTTGTAATTAATAGTCAATGATCATTTAATAATGAGAGCTTTCATACCTAACTTCAGAGCAAGAAGAATCAAGTACAATGGCATATTCCAAAGTGTCTGCGAACCCTAATAAAAATGTCACATCTATTGTCATTTCTGTTCAGACCTTCCTTCGCCTCCTACAAACTGACCATATCTGTCTTCTCACTAAGGAGCTGCTGTAGTTGGTGCCATTCATTCGCTGCTTGCACAAGTTCTTGTCACTTACTTGGTCTGGGTCCGTCATATTTCTCTGATGCATTTCTAGGCCCTGAGGGGCAGAGGTTATTTTAAACCAGTGTGTCTCTTGGCATCTACCAAGAAGACTGCCAGTTCAATAAGTGTTCGTGGTGGAATCTGATAGTGATAGCGCTGCTTCAGGCAGCTCTAAAACAAGGTGAAGTTGCCTTCGTTATTGAGTTCTTTTGGAGATTAAATGAGACGCATCAAGTCCTTAGAACAGTCTCTAGGCAAGAGGAGGCATTCGATTGTTCTTATACTTTTGTATGCTAACCTAAGGTAGCACAGAATGTGAAAGTTGGCTGCTGGCAGAAACCTTAGCACTATCTAATCTCTTCATTTTGTGGATTAAAAAAACCAAGGCCAGAAAAGTGAAAGGACTTGCCTGTGTACACAGAGATGGTTGTTTTCTTAACAAGAATTTCAGTTTGTCTCATGCAGGTCCTCTGCTTTGTCCTGCATGACTCTCTGTCTGACTTGCTGTGAGGACTCTGTACATGACAGGCACCAGCAGCATCATCTTCATCATTGTCACCATCAAAGAAATTAAGTCAGCTAAAGGAAAGCAATCCTGGAGTCTCACAAGTATTTCCTGAACCTAACCTAAATTCATCCAACTTCTGTGTGTGCTCATGTCTCCCAGACCTGTCCTCCACAGAGATGGGCGACCGTGGGCATTTGAAGACACTGCATATATAAACAGCCTGCACCTAGTCAGTTCACTTCCTGGCACTAACCCTTTTCTTCTGACCTTTTTTGATGAGGGCTGCTTTTCAAGCCTGACACTCTCCTCTCTGTGTCCTCTGGACATTGGTGAAGACATCAGTCACAAGATCAAGTCATGTGTTCATGGATGACACCTAGACATTCCAAAAGCAGCCCAGGGCCATGGTCCCTGGCAGGTTGTTTCATGGAATGCTGCTTCTTGAAACAATTTTTAAAAGAGATTTTCTATCCTATTTTCCCCGAGGAACCTGAAATAAGAGACTGGACCTCTATATTTGTTGTTAAGAAGCCTGATGTCCGTGGCAATGGGGCAACAATAAAGGCAAAAAAAATCCAAATCCCAGAGTACTTCATTAGATGCAAAGATGTAAATCCCAGGCAAGAGAGTCACTCAGCTGCAGACAGGTTGGGTAGGACTAGGGACTCTGTGCACATCAGGTCCTTTCATGATTAAAAAACCAATGCACTGTATTCTAGAGACCCACTTATGGGGCAGGGGAAGAAATGGAGGAGGTACCCCTTGGGAACACCCCAAGCTTGAGCTGCTACTCCACTTTCTGATCCTGAGAATTGCTGAGGCAGAACATAAAGACTTTGGCCTTATCTTGAGCTCCTGGGACACAGATGAGCTGAGTTTCTGAGCCCATTATGGCAAACAACATAATGTTGCTAATCAAACTTCCTGTGCGCCCACCCAATTTTATAAATCAGCCTTTTGATGCACTAAGTGAAGATGAATTAGCAGTAATGAGGCTGTGACAGCTCCCTGAGGCACAGGCTGATGAGAGCTTTGAAGCAAGAGGGAGGGGAAGCTCCTCACAGGCATCAGTTTGAGCTACCAAATTTGTGCAAATAACCCTCTGATGCCAAGCACCTTGGCTTCACCTACCTGTAAGTCATGCACATCTCCCCCAAGGTTGCCATCCCTAAAGTTCAAGCCTTTGCATATCTGAGACTTTGCTACATTCCTGTGCTGAGCCCCAGGCTATAACCTCAAGGCAGTAGCAACTTTGGGCAGACGTGAACACAGACTCAATCCAAGTTGTTACATGGGCAGAAGGGAGGCTGCTATTCCCAGGCCAGTAAAACCCTTCTTATTTCCAAGGCTGTCTACTACAAAGTCACAGTCTCTACCAAAAGAAACAGCACCACTAACTAATCCTCTTCATATCCAGAATTTGCAATTGATAGTCTATGGCCACTCTGAGCTTGCAGATATGATTTTTTGAGTTCATAGAGCATTATGGAAAAACTAAAATTTATTGCAAATATTAAAATTTGGAGCTTTCACACTAAAATGCAAATCTCTGGCTTCTCTTACAAAATTAGCCGTAAGTTCTGGGGGATACTGGCCAGCCTTAAGGTATGGCACTCATGATCTGGGTTCCCTGAGAGGCAGACGCCTTTACACAGGCACATGTGTACTGAAGAAGACAGAGGAGGGGCCAGCTCATGAAGAAGGGGCTGTGTCCACACTCCAAGGACGTGGGAAGGGAGGGAGCTACATCTCCCCGCCATGCCAACTACCATGCTCTTTTCAGGTGCCTCAGCATAGAAAAGTCAAGACCCCAAGGTTATAGCAGAGGCTTCTCCCCTAGAACCACATGCACCCCATCAAGCCGGGTCACATTTTGCCAAGTATATCACAGTTCCCACCAATCCTTCTAACCCTATACTCAAACTGGTTTCACTCAGTTTACTTTCATTGCTTGGTCCCAGAAGATAAATTGGTACCTCAATTCATGAATTACTTGTTTGCAAACAATTTGGCTTGCAAGCAGAATCATTTGGCAAAATTTTGCTTTTGTTTGCAAATTCTGCATTGGGTGACAGACGTGACCAGGGCCATCTTTTCCCCACAAACACAAATGTGGCCATCTTTTCCAAAATCATAGAACAAATTAGGTTCATGAGCTGAGCAAGCACAGTATTTGACTTTGTGTGTCGTGTCATGACTCGAAGGATAACGGGGCTGTTATTACATTGCTGAACTCCAAAGGCGGTGTGAGAAGGAACCCGTCATTCTCTCTCACCTGATCCACCCCTTCATGTGTCGCAGCAGGAAGATGAGTACCCTGGGGGCTGGGGAAGCTGAAGAAACTCTGGTGCCTTCGGACACATCCGTGATTCTCTGCATCTCCCCAGCCCTGCCCTTGAGATCTTTTCTAGGATGCCCTTGTCCTGCTGTTTCTGAAGCACTGGCTACCTTGGGTCCCTTTGTTCCCTGCTGATATTCAAAGAAACTCAGTAAACCGGGCGTGGTGGCGCACGCCTTTAATCCCAGCACTCAGGAGGCTGAGGTAGGAGGAGCATTGTGAGTTCGAGGTCGGCTTGGGCTACAACGCGAGCACAAGGCCGGCCTGAGCTACATAGTGCGACCCTGCCTCAAAAAAACCAGGGCCGGGAGTTTGGCTCAGTGCCTTAAGCGCCTGCCCTGGCAGGCGCGAGGTTGTGAGTTCAATCCC